>JACXGI010021273.1:0-10353 GCA_016801175.1 Esox masquinongy | reverse complement strand
CGCACGCACAGACGCACGCACGCACAGACGCACGCACTCAGAGACACACGCACGCACGCACTCAGAGACGCACGCACGCACGCACTCAGAGACACACGCGCGCACGCACGCACTCAGAGACACACTCAGAGACAGAGACACAGACACACACGCGCACACACCCTCCCCCCAACACTGTATCCCTACCAGTTTGCCAACCAGTTGAACAGGTCTACAGAGGATGTCATCTCCACAGCTTTACACTCTGCCCTGACCCACATGGAAAAAATCAACACCTATGTGAGAATGCTATTCATAGACTTCAGCTCAGCATTCAACATGGTCATCCCCTCTAGGCTGGTCAACAAACTCCAGGACCTGGGGATCAGCCCCTCTCTCTGCAACTGGACTTTGGACTTCCTAACCAACAGACCCCAGTCTGTCAGGTTAATCAATTTCACCTCCTCCACCGTGATACTGAACACTGGTATTTTACAAGGCTACATGCTGAGCTCCCTCCTGTACTCCCTCTTCACCCACAATTGCGTTCCTGTACACAGTTCCAACACCATCGTCAAGTTCGCAGACGACACCACGGTGGTAGGCCTGATCAGTGAATGACGAGTCAATCTACTGGGAGGAGGTTGAGTGCCTGGCGGAGTGGTGCGCTGACAACAACCTGGCCCTCAATGCAAAGAAAACCAAGGAGCTCATTGTGGATTACAGGAAGTCTAAAGGCTGCAGTCACGCCCCAGTTCTCATCGATGGCACTGAGGTGGAGCGTGTGTCCAGCTTCAGATTCCTGGGTGCCCACATCTCCGAGGACCTCTCCTGGACCCTCAACACCTCAGCCATGGTCAAAATGGTGAAGCAGTGCCTGTACTTCTTGAGAAGGTTGAAGAAATCCCACCTGTCCTCCAAGATCCTTGTGAACTTTCACCGTTGTACAATCGAGAGCATTCTGACTAACTGCGCTACAGTGTGGTTTAGCGGTTGCTCCGCAGCCAATCGGAAGGCCCTGCAATGGGTGGTGAAAACCGCCCAGCACATCACTGGTGCCCAGCTTCTTGCCATCGTAGACCTCCAGTGCAAGCGGTGTCTGTGCAGGGCGCGCGGGATCATCAGGGACCCTTCACACCCATGCCACAAACTGTCTGCCCTCCTACCATCAGGCAGGCGGTACAGGTCTCTTCGTTCCCACACCAGCAGGTTCAGGAACAGTTTCTTCCCATCTACTGTAACCCTGCTGAACTCTGTGACCCATCACTAAACACCCCCGCCTCTCAGGTCCTTGTTGCACTACTCCCTTTGTACTACTCTGACACAGCCTTGCAAAGTCTGATAATGGAAATTTTCAGTTGTTACAGGTACGTGTCTACTTCGGGAACCTCACTGCTGCTATCCCTGCATTTCAGTTGAACATGCACCTTGCACATTCAATTTGCCTCTTTGCACATTTAGAATTGCCATCATACTTGCATTTTTACAGTTGTTACATATGCATGTCTACCCTGGGGACCTCATTGCTGCTATCACTGCACCCCGGTTGCACATGCTAACTTTCTCCTTCAATTTGCCTCAATTGCACATTTAGTATTGCAATTTGTACTGCATTTGCATTCATTGCACTTCTATACATTTCATTTGTAATATACATACAATTATTACTTGTAAATATTTGTACATTTTCTGCCCTCTTCTATTTGCACTTCTGGTTAGATGCTAACTGCATTTTGTTGTACTGTACTTGTACTGTTCAATGACAAAGTTGAATCTAGACGCACGCACGCACACAGACGCACGCACACAGAGACGCACGCACACACACACAGAGACACACACACACATACTCAGAGACAGTCATATCTCCAATCCTTTTGTATAGCATTGAAATTAGGGGCCCACTATCCAATTCAAATCATGGGACAAAAGCCCTACTGAAATATTACACTTTTAAAAACTTTTTTGGTGTTCACAGAAATGCCTCCAAGTCTGTAAGGAAGAACCTGGTAGATTCCCATTAGCACTCCAGGTTGAGAAAAGACTAACACGCTGTGATCCAGAATATTATCATCACATTCTTATACAAAGCAAACCAGAGTGACCCTTTAGAGCAGCTGGGCCAGAAACACCAGCTATATTCAAACACTCTAGACAATCAGTAAAAAAAAAACCTAACAAATCAAAATCTTGATCCAAAATACCTATAGAAATTGAAATTAAAATGAGAAAAGACTTTGTAAACACTGAGTCAGGAGAAGTTGAAAATAAACATTTCCCACTCCACAGCTCTAAATGTGATTCAATAAGAGGTATTTATTTCTTGAATTTTGACTTTGAATTGACAGATTTATGGAATCTGCCAAGGAAAAAAAGGATTTTCTTTGATGAAAACAGCCATAGTAAACCCTGTACCTGAATGTCCTGGCCTGTCATTATACAAGACATTCAATAGCACTCACAATGTACATTTCTGTAAATAATTGGTTGATTATTTGTTTTCTTTTTCTGTGTCAGACATTTTAGTTGTTTAGAGTGTTTTTGTGTATCTCTACTGCTGCCTAAACATGTTTGATTAAGCAAGTGATAACCATCCATGCAAATAAACCACCTCATGAATTGAATATTGAATTGAAATTGAAGACACAGCGACAGGCACAGCGACAGGCACAGCGACAGGCACAGCGACAGGCAGGACAGAGACAGACAGGACAGAGACAGACAGGACAGTGCATGTGGCAATGAAAACTTGAAAGCTATTAGCTAGGTCATAAACGGGACCAAAACAGGAACAAAAGGGACAAAATGAAAAACAGGACCAAAGACATCCGTGGTCAGTCACGCTTTCAGATGTTTAGACTGTACCAGCAGCTGCACAGAGGTCAAGTAACAGGAAGGCTAATGATCATCAACAAGCCAAGATGCACAAAACCATCAGTGATCCAGCACGCGCACACAAACACACGCCTCTCCCATTCTACGTGCTCCATGGGAAGCTCGGCCTGTGATTGAATAGCTGCGAATAGATTTATTTGCGCGAGTTCTGCTGCATGTGTTTGTCTGCACAGACCATGCGGACATAAAGGGGCTGAGCTGCTTCAAGTCCCAGAGCTATGTGATCTAAGCCATGGGGAATCCCATGTTAGTGGTGGGATCCCATGCCAGATAGCCATTCACTGGCTGGACCGACTAGACATTGATGACTACGTTATTTCTTTTGTCAATTGAACAAGATCCAACAAAAATTGAACTACAATTTTGAAGTAAACCACCCTGCTGGTGTTGCAGTCACACAGGACACTGGGTCGCTATTAAGATTAATGAGCTTTTTAAGGACTGAATTATTATATACATTGTAAATGTATTATTTAGCAGACAAATTTGCTTTTGGTAATGTTCACGGTTCAAATACCACACTAAGCTGCCAGCTCCATTTTCATTTTCCCCTCTCTCTTTCTCTGCCTGCCTGTCAATCACAGCTCTCTTGAGCACTGTCAGGAGAGTCGTAGACAAACCAAAAAATATATTTATCAAGTTACACTGTATTTGGATATTCCCGATAACCATCTCTAGATGCTCAACAGGAATTCATACAATAAACAAACTATTTAAAAAATAAATGCTTTATAAGGTTAAGAAAAGGGAAAGGGTTAGGGAGAGGATGAGGTTTGTTAGGGTTACTAGAGTGAAATGATGTTGAGCATCAACAGATTGACTATTGAAATACTGTTATCATTTATGAACATAATGCATAACTAATAGATGAGCAATCAAGGTAGAGTATGTCAGGTAGTGGACTGCGTACAGTACTACAGGATCTGAGCGGAGATGTCACATGGAGGGTGGAGTCTGAAAGCATACAGCTCAGCTGGTAAAGCATGGTGCTTGCAACGCCAGGGCTGTGGGTTGATTACCACAGCGGCCAGTATAAAAACATATACAGTACGTACTACTTTAAGGGGCTGCAAAAGTAAGCATCTGTTATTCCATAGTATGCATCTGTAAAAGTAAGAGTCAAAAAGAAAGCAACAAAGACAAAGCAAGAACAGAGAACATTGAGAAAACGAGGGACAAGAGTGAAAGTTGTCAAAACTGAAAAAAAGCACCAGACTTTATCAGCATGACCACTTACCCTGTGGAAAACACAGCCCAGGGAGTGAGGGGAGCGAAGGGTGACAGCAACAACACAGCCCTGGCTGGAGCTGCCCTCCACCCTGACCCACAACACCACTGGAGCCCCAGGGACACACCAACTTCTAACAGACTGTTGACCCATATCCTCAACAAACACAAAGTGCAGCCAATCACCTAGAACACATCCACCTCTTCTGCACGTTAGCCATCATGTAACCTCCGAATGGTTAAACGATTACTACAGTGTGTGTGTGTGTGTGTGTGTGTGTGTGTAGCCCTGTGAGACTGAAATTGTGCCAGTTGTGTGCGGTTCAACCTTTTCGGTCAAAGTTCAACAAGTCAATCTTAATGCGAGTTTGAAAGCATTCTAAAATGTCACTCAGAGACTTCTAAGTGCCTTTCCAGGCAAAAAGCCAATCTTCAAACAGTTACATAAAATGCCCTGGAACAGGTTCCATACCTACAGTATCATAGCAGACTTTATATTGGCATGTTTTAGATATTGAGTTGACGGATATCGCTACAGAATGGACAGATGTGTACAGTTACACCATCCAGTGTTAGCATTTGTCCACTTCTGGGTGCTGTAACAGCAAGTGAACGTTAAGGTACCCAGCTAGCAACCGGCTTGAGGGATTAGTCTCAGGGTGAAGAAACATTGTCATTGTTAGTGTAGCGTATGGAACAAGTGTCATGCATTGGTTGACCGGGACCAGAAATCAGCACAGACCATTTTCTGCTGTGAGGCACCCTCACGGCACATTTTATTCCTTCAGGCACTCATTACAGGCCATATAATAACCTAAACAGGCCCACAAGGGAAACACTGAACTGACCCTTTTGACATTTGCCCGACATGCCAGATGGCCAGTCTGCTCCTGGTGTCATGTGTCTCCCAGACAGACTATGCCAGTACCCTGTCACTGACAAGCCCTCACAGACAGTTAGACTCATATCTCCTGTACTGATGTAACCCAAAACCTACCTAGTTTCAGCCTACTTATCCCATGGTGCCTCTGTGCTGAAAGCTCAGTCTCAAAGGGGAATTCTTGAATTGCATTCACATATAAAATGTGTGTATTTGTGCCTGTGGGATGTAGTGGATATTTCATGATGTCAAATGGTAGAGGGTTTACAGTAAGACCAATGACCTGAACAATAACGTCATAACCGACGCAAGAGTCATCTCCCACACAATTTCAACATAAATCTTTTGACCAAAACAAAGTTAAAACGTTCCTAGATTCCCTCTAGGGATCTAATGTGGTTTCTGGCCATTCCCTCAAAAGTGTAATGAATATCAATCGTCCGTTTGTGACTGTCAAAAGACTGGACAGATGGCAGTGTAGGGTTGAACAAACCTGGCCATCTGATGACCACGACAGTGAAAGAATGTGATGGAAAGGGTGAAAGAGCGAGAGAAAAATGCAACCAAAAGAAAAAGAGAAAAAGAGAGCCGAGTCATTTTTCTATGGCTCAATGTGGTTTCTCACCGCAGTTTCTAGAAAAGGACTGACAGAACAATATTTGCATCATGAGGTCGCTGGTTTCAGTTTTCACTTTCTCCCTTCTTCAAGTGGTATTTAATGAGCTAATGGCTTTTTGCGGAGGACTCTCGGTTCAACCCAACTGGGGAAAGTGACACTAGACAAAGCTCAAAATTAACGTGAGATGTTTTGTTTAACCAGGCCCAGGACCACTTCTATCAAGGCCCATTACTGAAATGGACAGAACACAGTGTAGAAGTTGGCATTATGCATCTGGGTTAATGCACCTCAGCTGCATTGTGTAAACCAGCGTTAACCTGTATTGACTAAGTCAATACAAGCAGCATATGGAGAGGGGAAAAGTAGCCAATAAGTAGGCAGGGTCCTGGCACATCAATAACCCAACCAAATGACAGGGCCAGTACTGACGCTCACAGTTTTAAAAATAACTAATTACAACAGACCCGGAGTGGCATCAAAAGAAGCGGAATGCTCAGCAGAGCTTCGGAAAACGGAGTTCGGTAAAAGACGGGAAAAGAGACGGCATGGTACATTTGCAGATTCAGGAAAGAATCCAGCATCAGCATGACAAACTGTTCCTCTCCTTCACCCCGTCCCTCCCACCTGAATCCCTTTTTCCCTTCACCCTCCGGTTTAGAGAGCCCAGAATGCATCACAGCCACCCACACTCCTCGGCAGGCTGGGGTTCTCAGTATTTCAATGTTAGAATCCGTCACATTCCCACTGCCCCCTTATTCCATAAAACCTCAGCCAGAGCGAGACCCTTCCCCGTCCCGAAGAGGGTGGAAAATCATGACTAGTAACACTTCCTCTATCACTGCCTCCCTCTCAAACCCCGTCCACACAGGGCATGCAACGGCATCTTCCCCCCGACGGCCACTGACGTCACCAGTTTGATAGGGCTCTTCTCTCCTTGGACGATCTGACGATAGCGGACAGGATTAGCGCCGCCAGGCAGACCTACAGCCAACTTGAATGCGCTCAAAATAACAGGACATTGAGAGGGCTGAGTCTTATCAAGGCTTGTTATCTCACTGGTCCAGAGAGGGCGAGACAAAGGGAGACAGAGTGAGAAAGAAACAAACACAGAGAAACAGTCAGACAGAGGCAGACAAAGACACAGAAGTGAGCAAAGAGAATTTCTTTCTCAAAACAATAATTACAAAGCATTAAAAAAAAAACTATAAAATATTTTTTGGGGGAAGTGTGAAGCGCAGTTTTGGCATCCAAAGATAACATAAGTACATTCCTAGATATGGTATTACCCTGTCAATCGTTATTACTACTTAAATATAAATTTGTCTAATCCGAGTCATCATTGATTTCTGCATGCCACTTTCATTAATTGTTTATTTCACTCAGTTAAACATATGCCCCTTAGATTTGAATTGACAAAGAGCTAGGCAGGTATCCATTCCAAAGTTCTCTGTGTGAGACACTGCGGAGGAGTGGGAGGGGGGAGGGTGTTGAATGTCTTTTAGGACTTACATAACAGCGGAACAGAAGGAAAAGTGTCTTCCCGAAGACAGACATCCTGCTTAAGGAATCAGAGCCGCGGACCTGCTGAACCCAACAAGCTCTACGACCTTTTTTAGCTGCACGCAGCTACTCGTTCCATGAATTAGCCCCTTTCTGAAGAGAACAGGCCTTGGCCTCTGGTGCGCGAGGGACTGTTTGTGTGGGTTTTGATGTGCCTCCTATTTGAGCCGAAGCGCGTCAGATTTGATGACTCCACCAACTGTGCAACGTTCAATTACTATGTGTGTTTCTACACAAGTTACGTTGTGTTAGCAACAGAGGTCAGGATTGGATCATGAAAAAACAGTATTAGTCATTCAAGTAAGTTCATATGGGATCAGAGCTTTTTCAGAATAAGTAATGTGGTGGAGATGGCAAAACAGTCAAATGAAACGTGTGTGAGATAATGATTTATGGAGTGTTAAGTAGTTTTTAACATTTACAGACAAATATGGATTAGGTTTCAGGAGATGTGTAGGGGCAACCCAAGGGGCTGCCCAAGCTGTAAAAAGCATATCTGCTGTGAAACAGCTGGGAAACCACTTAAACCATATAGCGCTCTGTTACTTCATAAGTTACAGATGACAGTATGAGACAGGTCTGGACTGGCACAAAGATTTTATGAAAAACAATCAGACTATTTTCCCACAATCCATCTTAGATGAACAATGCAGTAAGAGAAGCCTTGGCTGGCTGACAGTTTAGAATGACTGCTGGCTTTCTGTTTAAAAAAGTAATATTCCAGCATAATATGAAAACCTTCTAATGATTTATTAACAGCAGTTGCTTTATATTTCTCATTTTAGGCTTGCTAGTCTTGCCCAATTAAGAATGTATTTCTTCTGATGGTTTAATTGGACGGCTCACTTTTGAACCTCAAAAACTGATTGAGTGATGAACGTTTGCGATGGGGACATCTAAACGGTAAGATGCAAGAACCTTATTGAAAGGGTTTGTTGAAAGACCTTTATAGGTCAGGCCAATCAAAGGACTTTCAGAAACTAAGTTTGACCGTGGTATGTTTATGGTGAAAGTAGTGGTCACAAAGGGTAACTTGCTGATTTGCTGCCAAAAAACAGTCTCTACCAATTACCATCCAGTTGGCAACCAAACGGATGAACACCTGGAATTGTTAAGGCGATGACCATGTGAATATGCACTATTTTTCGCTATACTGACCACAGACAGGTCTAAGCTCCTTGGAAATGTTAGTTAGCGTTGCAGTGAAATACCATCAAGAATTTAAACAACTTGAGAATTTGCCAACTTGCCACCTTACTTATATAGAACGTTATACAGATGTTTATTTAGTCTTATTCTAAGGCGATTATACGAGATAACTCCACTGTAAGTTCATTTAAGGACAGTTATGAAAAACTGCTCGTCTCCATACTACCAGTGTCAATTTTCCTGTTACTTAAAAAATAATATATTGTGTGTGTTTAGGGTTGTGTGTCTGTTTTAGAGAGGGAGAGATTGCTCATCTGTAGTCTGTATTTATTCGTGCGAGGGTTAGAGGAGAATAAGAGTCTCTTTGAGAATGAGAAACGATATAAACCGGACTTATCTCCTAATTATGTTTTCCCACAGCTTGAGAGATGGTGGGAACTGAGATTAAATTGCCCACAGAGTGAGTTACTGAAACAGACTTTAAAAAAAAAAAAATACTCTTGGCTCTAGTGTTCTTTCCACTGAGACACAAAGGTTAAGAATTTCAGCCAACATTGTCAGAAGGAACCAATATGTATAGGTCAATGAGATTATGTTTTGATAGAGTGACCTAGGGAGGGGACATATTTAACTGTATGGTAGATCTACAGAATAGACAACACTTAAAACCCCAAACCAAAAACATGTATGGATTTGCATTTTACAGGCAGTTTGTGAGCTTACCCTGGCATCGTTAATTTATTCCCAAACGAATAAAACAGTTCTTCAATCAGTTCCCAAACACTGCGGGCTCTGATTGCCATGTTGTCGAACATACCGTCAGCAGAATTGGCTGTCATTGGCAGTGGTTGAAAAGTACGGTGTCAGCCAGGCAAATTTTACGATATGCCAGGAAGTGACATGGCGAACAGTAAATGCCTGTGAATCCCCATTCTTCACTAATGAAGAGATGGACTGGGCATGGAACTGGTGGAGCTTGTGACTAAACCCCAAAACACATTTGCTTAAGATTTTTGTGGGCTATGAATAATAGAGGACACTTTGACAGATAATATTACTTCCTGAGGTAGATTCAGTGCAGGTTCACACCCATGCTGCAGCAGTACATGTACACCAGAGGCAGAGGCTCAGACTGCTGGATAACACTAGGCCACGTAAATAAGACTCAATGTGCTTGCGTATGTGTCGGTGCAGTATAATTTGTGTGTGTGCACGCACATTACGAATGTTGACATCTTCCAGTTGATCCTCCCTTTTAACCAAAGGGTGTAAGGGTTGCGGCCGCATGTCTCGCTTTCACAAAGCACATTGTAGAAATGTAATTCCTAGTTTTGCCTAGTATACTGTACCAGACCGCTTCTAATGTTTATAGGTCAACAGTAACTGTGAGCTGACGGGGCTGTTATATCAAACGCATCTTGCTACTGGCGATCCTTGTAGAATAGATTAAAGTATGCTGCTCTTCATCCATCCAGGAGGTTGTGGTTTGAGAAAGTGTTAACATGGGCGAACAGCTGACCTAACCGACACTAAGTGCGGTATGATTTTCAGTGACAGACAATTGTGTCTAAGGATTACCAAAAATGGTTTGATGGACCAAAAACCTTTAGTCAGTGCCAGTGCTTCCTGAGAGGGTGATGGAGAACCACACTTGCTAACAGGTGGGCCACAATTACAGGTAGTAGCACCAAAGTGTCCAGAATGGCATTCAGAACGAAACTTGTCCATCGTGGTCAAGGGCAACTGCAGTAGACGGGTTCAGCTGAAAGGATTCCACTCCTTTCAGCTGAAAACAAGAAGCGGCTATAGGGGGCAACACCATCACCAACACTGGACAGTTTATGGACCCATCCTGACTAGTGTCAACGGTACTGGCTGGCTGGCGAAGTAATTGTGTCGGTAATGTTTTCCTGGTAAACGTCAGGTCTGTTGAGCAACCGAACAACATTTGACACCCTGTGGAATTCAATCGGGGGTGTTCGTCCCAATACTAGATGAGTGTAGCTAAACTGGCCACTCAGTGTACTTAAATGAAAAAAAAAAA
>JACXGI010021272.1:0-10160 GCA_016801175.1 Esox masquinongy | reverse complement strand
GGTTTAGATATGTGCGTGGTTGGTCCCTCAAATCATCTGGTACTGGTCTTTTTGTTTTCCCAAGGGTCAGAACCAAAACCTTTGGTGAAAACTCTTTCAGACACTATGGACCTGTTTGGAACAGCTTGCCAGAATATCTGAGGGACGTAGATACTATTGACTTTTTTAAAAGAGGTCTTATGACACCTTTTTAGTCTGGCTTTATAAAAGATTTTCTTCAACTTGTTTTAATATTAATTTTATGTAGTCATTTATCCCCTTTGTTTTAACCATCTTCTTTTTTATTTTTTCATTTTATTTCATTGATATCTTTACTATAATTCATACATTTTATCAAAGCATTATGTATTAACAGTTTTTATTCTGACTTGCCAGTTAAGCACCGTGAAATGCATTTTGTAAGAAATGTGCTATATAAATAAAATTTGATTGATGAACAGAACTGTGCAAAATGTATTCAACCAGGAAATGACAAAGGAGTTTTTTCTTGCCCCAGTGCAACTTGGTCTCAGTGGTAGGCATCACACAGTATATGTAAATCGCTCCATTTAGTATGATGCGTTACATTAGGTGACATTACATTAGAATTAGCGATGTGTTTTACGTCTGCCAACATATAGGGCTACCTTTTTTAGGGGTTGCCTTTTTTAGGGGTTACATTCCCTGTAAAGGTATCTGGATAAGATATCTGCTTATCCACATACACTTTAAGTAACTGTAAATGTAGTGGCTAGGAGCCTACAGATAAACATACAGCTTAATTGGGCTTTATTGGCATTGGACACAAGCATGTGTTAACATGTTATAGTAGGGGAATAAACAATACATGTTATAGTAGGGGAATAAATAATATGTGTTATAGTAGCGGAATTAACAATGCATGTTATAGTTGGGGAATAAACAATACATGTTATAGTAGTGGAATAAACAATACATGTTATAGTAGTGGAATAAACAATACATGTTATAGTAGGGGAATAAACAATACGTGTAATAGCAGAAGAATAAACAATACATGTTATAGAAGGGGAATAAACAATACATGTTATAATAGGGGAATAAACAATACGTGTAATAGCAGAAGAATAAACAATATGTGTAATAGTAGGGGAAATAACACTACATGTTATAGTAGTGGAATAAACAATACATGTTATAGTAGTGGAATAAACAATACATGTTATAGAAGGGGAATAAACAATACATGTTATAGTAGGGGAATTAACAATACATGTTATAGTAGGGGAATAAACAATACATGTTATAGTAGGGGAATTAACAATACATGTTATAGTAGGGGAATTAACAATACATGTTATAGTAGGGGAATAAACAATACATGTTATAGTAGGGGAATAAACAATACATGTTATAGTAGTGGAATAAACAATACATGTTATAGAAGGGGAATAAACAATACATGTAATAGTAGGGGAATTAACAATACATGTTATAGTAGGGGAATAAACAATACATGTAATAGTAGGAGAATTAACAATGCATGTTATAGTAGGGGAATTAACAATACATGTAATAGTAGGAGAATTAACAATGCATGTTATAGTAGGGGAATTAACAATACATGTAATAGTAGGGGAATTAACAATACATGTTATAGTAGGAGAATAAACAATACATGTAATAGTAGGAGAATTAACAATGCATGTTATAGTAGTGGAATAAACAATACATGTTATAGTAGGGGAATTAACAATGCATGTTATAGTAGGGGAATTAACAATGCATGTTATAGTAGGGGAATTAACAATGCATGTTATAGTAGGGGAATTAACAATGCATGTTATAGTAGAGGAATAAACAATACATGTTATAGTAGTGGGATAATTGTGTCAAACTCAACTCCCAGTCAGTCCCTGTAACGTTTGAAGTCTTGGATCAGTGAAGCTCATTGGCTGCTGAGTGTGATATAATGGGCTGCTCAGAACCTTCATAAAGCCAATTAGGACTGCAATCATGTTTGGGTTGAGGCTCGTTTTGGCGTCTGTTACAGGAACTACCAATTACTGTTGGCAGACAACAATATACACCTCACCAACAACAAAGCGAGAGATATGATGTGTGTGTGTGTGTCTGTAGGGAGAAGGACTGAGAAGTAGATCCACATGTCTTTGTTTTGATAAAGTATCTATCAGATCATCTCATCTGCCTGATATATATCGAGACAGAGAGGCAGAAAGAACCGAACAACAAATACTTTCAGAAATGAGACATCCCAACATGTCATCCAAAAATATTTTTATTTATTTATTTAAATCCTGTGAGTTAATCTACAATTCATCTCATTTTACACATTTAGTAGACATGTTCCTTTAGACGACATGGTCCTTTTGTAGACATGTTCCTTTAGACGAAATGGTCCTTCAGTAGACATGTTCCTTCAGAAGACATGGTCCTTTAGTAGACATGATCCTTTAGTAGACATGTTACTTCAGAAGACATGGTCCTTTAGAAGACATGGTCCTTTAGAAGACATGGTCCTTTAGTTGACATGGTCTTTTAGTTGACATGGTCCTTTAGAAGACATGATCCTTTAGTAGACATGGTCCTTTAGAAGACATGGTCCTTTAGTAGACATGGTCCTTTAGTAGACATGGTCCTTTAGTAGACATGGTCCTTTAGTAGACATGGTCCTTTAGTAGACATGGTCCTTTAGAAGACATGGTCCTTTAGTAGACATGGTCCTTTAGTAGACATGGTCCTTTAGAAGACATGGTCCTTTAGTAGACATGGTCCTTTAGTAGACATGGTCCTTTACAAGACATGGTCTTTTTAGTCATGCCCTGATTTGTTTCACCTGTCTCACTGTTGTCTCCACCCTCCCACCAGGTGTCTCCTATGTTCCTGTTACCTCCTGTCTATTTATGTCTGTGTTTTCTGTTCGCCCGCTGCCAGATCCTATTGTCTTTTCATGCGTTTCCAGCATTTACTCCCATGTTACCTGTTTTCCTGTTACCCGTTCTCTGCTCAGCCTTCCCAGTTACCGAAACCCTTCTGTTCCTGACCCCGAGCCTGCCTGCCCCCTGTGCTTCTGCCTTGTGGACCACCCGTTACGACCTTTGCCTGTCCCCAACCTCGAACCAGCCAATTCCTCTGTACCTCAAGGATTCTGATTCATTGTCTGACCTCTGCCTGCCTGCCAACCACGAGACTGCCTATTCCTGCAATAAACATCTTTGCATGACAACTCTCTGCCTCTGTGTCCGCACTTGGTTCCACAACCCTGGACCCTGTCAGCTGACATGGTCCTTTAGAAGCTCTTGTCTGACTACCCTCACATTCTACATAGCACTCAGATTTGTTAGGCAAAAACATCTAACAGTTTAAAATGTGTCCCCCAGTAATGTCAGAATCCAGTCCCCCAGTGTTGTCAGGATCCAGTTCCCCAGTAACGTCAGCATCCAGTCCCCCAGTGATGTCAGGATCCAGTCCCCCAGTGGTGTCAGGATCCAGTCCCTCAGTAGTGTCAGGATCCAGTCCCCCAGTGATGTCAGGATCCAGTCCCCCTGTGGTGTCAGGATCCAGTCCCCCAGTGGTGTCAGGATCCAGTCCCCCAGTGGTGTCAGGATCCAGTCCCCCAGTGATGTCAGGATCCAGTCCCCCAGTGGTGTCAGGATCTAGTCCCCCAGTGATGTCAGGATCCAGTCCCCCAGTGATGTCAGGATCCAGTCCCCCAGTGGTGTCAGGATCCAGTCCCCCGGTGGTGTCAGGATCCAGTCCCCCAGTGGTGTCAGGGAGCTGCCTGTCTGCCTGTTTGCCTTTCTGTCTATCTGCTTGTCTTCCCTTTGCTGGCACAGTGTCCAAATACCCCCTGATGAGGAGCAATTCAAGTGAGGACAAAACCCAGGCAAGGACAGAAATAGCACAGACATCTCGCCCCTCTCTCTTCCCCTCTCTCTGTCTCCCCCCTCCCACTCTCTGAAAACAAACAGCAAGCAGTGGGGATGTAAATGCTGACAGTCAAGTGTGTGACAGTCACGTTAGGTGTAGAGGCTGAGTTTCACGCTGGTCTGCCTTCCAGACAGTCATAAAGGAGAGGGAAGAGGACAGGACATGACATCCAGTCAAAAAGGGACAAGTTCCCCACTACTAAGGTTTGCTAGCAGTTATGAGTTTGAATAATGACTATAACATTATTTTGTAACAGTACTCTGAGTATCCACAATACTTAGGAGTAATGAGAGTACATTGAAACAGTGCGATTCAATTTGGTAGGTGAGACGATAGTGCCAAATCATTTTTAAAAGAGGGCAGAGTAGAGGAATCTGGTGGTTTATGAAACACCCTAAAGTCTTCCTATTATGTTCTGTTACTTGTGCCATATCTAAAAAAAAATGCAGTGTTGCAAAGGATTTCAGTGATTCCTTGCCTGATTGCTCATTTACTACTTCAGCTTGAGACAGTCAATGTTGTTAATGTTACTGTCAAAATTAAGTGTTGTACAAAACTGGGAAATCAGCAATTCAAAGGCGATATCCCGAGTGCTTTCCCCCTGGATCAACTTCCAACTGGATCTACCTCGTACTGGATCTATTGGATCTCCTACTGGATCTACCTCCTACTAAATTGCCTCCTACTGGATATACCTCCTACTGGATCTACCTGCTACTAAATTACCTCCTACTGGATCTACCTCCTACTAAATTGCCTCCAACTGGATATACCTCCTACTGGATCTACCTGTTACTAAATTACCTCCTACTGGATCTATATCCTATTGGATCTACCTCCTACTGGATCTACCTCCTACTGGATCTATATCCTACTGGATCTACCTCCTACTGGATCTACCTCCTACTGGATCTATATCCTACTGGATCTATATCCTACTGGATCTACCTCCTACTGGATCTACCTCCGAATGGAACTCTGACAATGGCACTACATCCTGCAGTATCTGTGGCCCTCCAGGAACCGGGTCACTGGGTGATGTGTCCAGGTCAAACCAGGAGCTATTAACCCCCAGGAGATCATGACACCTCCCACCATGACACCTCCCAGGGGATCCATGACACCTCCCAGGGGACCATGATACCTCCCACCATGACACCTCCCAGGGGACCATGACACCTCCCACCATGACACCTCCCAGGGGATCCATGACACCTCCTACGGGGTCCATGACACCTCCCACGGGGTCCATGACACCTCCCACCATGACACCTCCCAGGAGACAATGACACCTCCCAGGGGACCATGACACCTCCCAGGAGACAATGACACCTCCCAGGGGACCACGATACCTCCCAGGGAACCATGACACCTCCCACCATGACACCTCCCAGGGAACCATGACACCTCCCAGGGAACCATGACACCTCCCACCATGACACCTCCCAGGGGACCATGATACCTCCCACCATATCACCTTCCAACATGATACCTCCCAACATTCCAAGAACATCCCAAGAACCTCCTCAGGGACGGGCTAGAGACAAAATCTCAGTTTTCCAGCTTTCCTCCTCCCCACCTCTCCCCCTCTCTCTCCCCCTCTCCCTCTTAGCTCTGTTGTTCCCCATGAATTATTAGTAAGGAGATTATAGCATTGGCTCACGCCTCGTTAAACAGTGTATGCATGACCTAACATACTGCCACCAAGCCGCCGAGCACCGAGTCGGGTTCCAAACCCAGCCAGCCGAATGTCTGAGCCAGAAACACACAAGGCATTCCCCTGTCGCCAGGTCTGTCTGCTCCACCATCAGACCTGGAACAGCATGCATTATTAAACTGAACTAGTGTTTTTTTTTCACTGAGAAACACAGGGGTCTTTTGAAGTTCAGTTGGCAGAGCATTGCACTTGTCAGGTCAGGGTACTGAGTTCGATTCCCGGGACCATCTACAGCTCTGGAAAAAATTAAGAGACCACTGCACCTTTTTCTTTCCTTTCCAAAAAAGTTGAAAAGGAAGGTTTTGAGTGAGGAACAGAAGGGTTCAAATTAAGAGACCACTGCAAATTGAACGCTGCTGTTCCTCAACTCAAAACCTTCCTTTTCAACTTTTTTGGAAAGGAAAGAAAAAGGTGCAATGGTCTCTTAATTTTTTCCAGAGCTATGTATGTAAAAGGTGTACCGTAATGATGTTTGCTTGGACAATATGCAATAAAGTTAAGTTTAGATACGGTATTATTTCCAACTTATGTTCAGGGTTCAGGTTTGCGATAGAGTTAAGATACTGCATTATTTCCAACTTAAGTTAAGGGTTCGGGTTTAACAATTAGATATTAATTCTGAGTATCATGCCCCCCTCCCGCTCCACCATCTTAGTTAACCTCCAGCCTGTGGTACTGCTCACCACTGCCCCAGGTGGCTGGTTCATATACCGTTTCAACGTTTTTGAAACCATGGTCAAATGTTTGTTTTTCAAGGTGACCTGATGTTGTTACTTGTGTGTGTGGTGTGTTCTGTCTGCCAGCACACATAAGAAGTTAGCAAAGAGGTCAGAAGTCATGGGCAGCCTTGCTGTGTGGGGAAGGTTCTGTTTGTGTCCTTGAGTGTCGATGCCCATAACAACCTTCGTAACGTTTTAATCCTATTTTAATGTAACTTTGATTTGTGGATTGAAATAAAGCATTTAAAATGTGTTTGTGTGCATGTGTGTCTTTTTGTGTGTTTGTGTGTGTACGTGTGTGTTTATCTGTGTGTGTGTGTGTGTGTGTGTGTGCGTTTGTTTGTCTGTTTGTCTGTGTGTGACCCAGTCATATACACACACACACAGACACACATACACTCACTCACACACACACACACACACACACACTCCCTTTGTGCTCCTACATTCCCCCTGGAGCAGAATCCATTTCTATGCCTTCCTCCCTCCACTCCTCTCCACTTCCTCCCTCCTTTCCTTGCTATTTCCTCCCTCAGCTCCACTTCATCCCTTCTCTCATCTTCCTCCTCTCCACTTCCTCTTCTTCCTTCCTTCTCTTCCTCCTCCCCTCTTTCTTCCTCCTCTCCTCCTACTTCCAACTCTCCTTTTACTCCCTACTCTTTTCTTCCTTCCTCCTTCCTCTCCCTTCCTCTCCTCTTTCTCTCTCCTCTCTCTTGTTCTTCTCTTCTAGAATTCATCCCTTCTCTCCCGTCCTCCTCTTCCTTCCTCCTCTCCTGTCCCTGTATCCCTCTCCTTCACTCTTCCTCCTTTCTCTCCACTTCCTCCTTCATTCCTCTTCCCTTACTCGCTCCTCTCCTCAGCTGTCCAGAGAGGTGTGGGTGGCTCCACTTCACCAATGTACAGTATAGCCTCAAACACATTCCTTCTAAACCTCCTTCCCCTCCCTCTTCCCTTCTCTCTATCTTCCTCTTCCTCCCCTCTCTATGTCTCTTTTTCCCACCCACACACTCTCTTCCTCTATCTCTCTCACTTTCCCCCACTTTCCCTTTGTCCTTCACTCTTTATACCTCCCGTCTCTTTCCCTCTACCTCTCTCTGTTTATGGATTTCTTCATCTTCAGTGACACCCTCCTCCTTCAATATACTCTACAATACAGCAGCAACCTTCATGCTAACTCCCTCTTGTTAACTCCCTCATGCTAACCCCCTCATTCTATCTCAATCATGTTAACTCCCTCATGCTAACCCCCTCATTCTATCTCAGTCATGTTAACTCCCTCATGCTAACCCCCTCATTCTATCTCAATCATGTTAACTCCCTCATGCTAACCCCCTCATTCTATCTCAATTATGTTAACTCCCTCATGCTAACCCCCTCATTCTATCTCCATCATGCTAACTCATGCTAACTCATGCTATCTCTCTTATGCTACCCCCCTCATGCTAACTCCCTAATGCTGTCTCTCTTATGCTGACCCCCTCATGCTAACTCGTTCATGCTATTGTAACAGGTGTGAAATAGCTAGTCAGTTAGCGCCACGATCAGCACAGGTAGCATATAATTCGGTTCACAGGTAGCATTTTATTCGGTTCAACACTCTGAGACCTTGAAGTAGATGTACAGGTACTTCTTGAGGGCAATGGTAATGATGCTTTGTGTGTGACAGGTACTTGTGGGCGATGGTAATGATGCTTTGTGTCGGACAGGCAGTGTTGGGGGTAATGCGTTACAAAATAATGCATTATAGTAGTCAGACTACTTTTTAACGGTAACGATTAATGTAACATGTTAGTTATTTAATTTAACTAATCACTTACTTGTTATTTTTTAAAATAAATAACGCGCTACTCAATTACCCTCAGTGCATTCAACTGAGCTTTGCATAGTGTTTATTTTCTCCAGTAGCAAGTGGCAACAAAAGGATGCAAAGATGGCAGCACCAGAACTTCCTGCTGAAGTTCATGTTACATCTACCAAAGCCACGCCCCCAACTCCCATTCAATTTGTGCAACGGAAGGCTGAGCTACACGATTCAGGCTTGGGAAGCAGTTTACTATTTTGACTACTTCCTTATTACCCACGCCTATAACCAATTACGATGGATGCTGTTATGTTTTGCTGGAATCTCCTGCCTGTTGGACAACCAAAGTTTGTTCCCAAATCATCCTCTGTGGCACAACCAAAGTTGATTGCAAATGAACATATGTTCTGAATACATGAATACATGTTCTGTTTCTAAATGTGATTATTCTGAATCATTTAAAAACAGATTTCGTAATTATTCACCTCTGAATGAAGTCATGAAACATTAATGGATTATGCACATTATTGCGAAGGTATTTCAAATTGAGATTTGCCTAAAGTTTTCTTTTTTGAGAAGGTACGTGTGTATCAGTGTAGAAGGCAACAGCTGTTTGTTTTGTTCTTCATTGTTCACGGCAATGGATCTATCTAGTATTGAAGTCTGTACATATACGCTGTTGAATAAGCCTGGCCTGAAAATGTGGAGGCACTTGCAATAAAAATAATTTATTGATTTAAGAGATTCTTTATTAAAGACCTAAACGCAAATATTGTTTCTCATTATGGTATATGATTACTTGAGATGATAGGATTGGTCACTTTTACTGTATAATGATTGATGATTGATAATGACATATGCTGGTGAGTGACACTGACTATCCAATACCTGACCATGTAATTACACGATAACCCATACAAGGTAACTAGTTACTTCATGGGAACTGTAACTACTAATTGTAATTAGATGCTTAAAAGTAATGTTCCCCAAAACTGGTGAGAGGTAATGTTCCCCAAATGTTCTTGTGGGGCAGTGGGAATGATGCTTTGTACTAACTCCCTCCTCCCAAACTGCCTCATCCAAACACATTCTGTGGGATCCAATCCTCCTGTTACAGTGTCACCAACTTTGGCATATTAACAGAGAACAGAAACACATTACATTTTGGACCTTATATAGCAGTGTGTGTAGGAGGTGATTTACAGTTAGATCACTGGGTCATCCCCCTGCCTCCTCCCTCCTCTTCCTCCTGCATCCTCCTTCAAGGCTGCCTCCTCCTTCCTTCCTCCCTGCCTCCTATTTCCTGCCCTACTCCTTTGAATAGGCTACAGAGGGCTTATCTAGCGATGAGCGAAGAGGGAGAGTGATTTGTAGATCTCTGAGAATTTGCATTAAAGAAATGAAAAAGGTTCAAAGGGTTGTTCAGCTGTCCCTGTTGTGTTGCTTATCCTGAGGCTACTACAAACCACACAAATTAGCTTTACAGCGTAGTGATTGGTGCGTGGGTGTACATGACCTGGCGTTGTGGGAGATGATTGGCCGATCAAACCAGTGCCCATCACCGCAGGCTTTCTTATTGGCTAATGAAGGCCACATTGGCCGAAGGGAGCTCCTCCTAGTCCTCCTGTGGTTTAGCAACCACATGCTAACAACCACATGCTAACACGACCAGCAGAGCAGCAGACAGAGCAAGTCCCCTGACCGACTGAAACAGACCACCACTACATTAGGAAGTCTTGGGACTGTGGTGGGAGGGATGCAAACTTCAGCTGATGCATCGCTAAGCCAATGACCTAGCTGAGCTCCTTGATAAGAGATAACAGTTCAATGTTCTTTCTCCCTCTAAATGTGTGCTGCAGTTCTGTGGTATAAATTAATTGTCTACTACTCCCATCCATAAGTGGATATGATCTACATTCTGTCCCATTACAGGCTAGGAATTTGCTATTACTATTTGTGCCATTCATGAACCAAGCCTGTATTTCACAATTGTCCCCCCCCCCTCCATTACTCT
>JACXGI010021271.1:0-10358 GCA_016801175.1 Esox masquinongy | reverse complement strand
GACCCAGTGTGGATAATAATCTGCATGTTGCTTGGATGTGTAGAGAGAATAACTGGCAACATTTCTGTTAGCTCTCTGACCGATGTGTCAGCCATGGTTAGGTTTTCAGTCTTTGCCATTCTGATATGCTTGGTTATGTTGTCCCCAATCAAGGTAGTATCTGGCTTATCAGATGTGGAGTTAGCAAAGTTTCTTCTTTTAAAAATACAGAACCTTATGTCTGTAAATGTAAACGCGGTATTCGATGTTATGAATTATTATATAACCGAGAAAGTTGATTTTAAACTCTTGATTGACCTCATGAATCTTGTGAAATAAAAATGGAAATATAGCTCTGGAAAAAATTAAGAGACCACTCCTATTTTTTCTTAAATCAGCATCTCTACATGTATGGCAGCCATTCCATTCCAGTCTCTGTTAAATTCCAACACAGGCGCACCACATTTTACTTAATGAGGTACTGATTAGGTGATTACCTGAACCAAATCTAATTTAACGAGGAAAAGTAGAAAAACCACTGATGTGGTCATCACTATCCTCTTGCAATAGGACCAGCTGGATGGCAAAAACAATGCAAGTAGTACCTCAAAGGTAATTTGAATAAAAAAATAACTATTCAGCACGACAAAAGAGTTGAAAAGAAAAGCTTTGAGTGAGGAAAAGAAGGGTTCAATTCTGGCTTTACTAGCAGAGGGATACAGTGAGCGTCAGGTTGCTTCCATCCTGAAAATTTCAAAGACGGCAGTTCATAAGAACAAGGTCAAGCAACAGACATTGGGGACAACAAAGCTACAGACTGGCAGAGGGCGAAAACGACTGTCCACTGACCGAGATGACCGTCAACTCATTTGAATGTCACTCAACAACCGTAGGATGACATCAAGTGACCTACAAAAAGAATGGCAAACAGCAGCTGGGGTGAAGTGCATGGTGTGGACGGTTCGAAACCGGCTCCTAGCGGCAGGGCTGAAGTTGTGCAAAGCTAGAAAAAAGCCCTTCATCAATGAGAAGCAAAGAAGAGCCAGGCTGAAGTTTGCAACCATAAGGATTGGACCGTAGAGGAATGGAGTAAGGTCATCTTCTCTGACGAGTAAAATTTTCAGCTTTGCCCAACACCTTGTTGTCTAATGGTTAGACGGAGACCTGGAGAGGCCTACAAGCCACAGTGTCTCGCATCCACTGTGAAATTTGGTGGAGGATCGGTGATGATTTGGGGATGCTTCAGCAAGGCTGGAATCGGGCAGAGTTGCCTTTGTGAAGGACGCATGAATCAAGCCAAGTACAAGGTTATCCTGGAAGAACACCCGCTTCCTTCTGCTCAGACAATGTTCCCCAACTCTGAGAATTGGTTTTTCCAGCAGGGCAATGCTCCATGCCACACAGCCAGGTCAATCAAGGGGTGGATGGAGGACCACCAGATCAATATGTTGTCATGGCCAGCCCAATCTCCAGACCTGAACCCCATTGAAAACCTCTGGAATTTGATCAAGAGGAAGATGGATGGTCACAAGCCATCAAACAAAGCCGAGCTACTTGAATTTTTGTGCCAAGAGTGGCATAAAGTCACCCAACAGCAATGTGACAGACTGGTGGAGAGCATGCTAAGACGCATGAAAGCTGTGATTAAAAATCAGGGTTATTCCACCAAATATTGATGTCTGAGCTCTTCCTAAGTTAAAACATTAGTATTTTGATGTTTTTTCGATCAGTTCGTTTGTTTTCGGTTTTTCTTTTCATTTACTCTGCACATTTAGGTCGAGATAAGTCAAGGTGGGCAAGGGGACGGGGCTGGAGCCTCGGGTCGTGCGTCTGGGCTAGAGGATAGTCTCCGCGCCATGGAGGGACGGATCGCTGGATTGGTAACAGTGTTCAGCGAGATGATGTTGCACATGGCAGCACGATTGGCAGGGGAGAGCCCTGTTGACCCAGCTGGTGGTGCTGCGCCTCCCATTGTCGACCGTGTGGAGTCTAGCCACGCCCAGGTAAGAGAACTCCAGAGAGCCTTGCCTGAAAAATATGATGGTAATCCAGATGGTTGTCGTGGTTTCCTTCTCCAATGTGAATTGTATTTTGGAGATGAGCCTTATACAGATTATGAGAAGGTAACCACGATAACCACTGTGATGGTAATTCCATCGATAGGAACTCTTAAAGGAGTAGGTACAGAGACAAAATTCTAATGGCATGGTTTATTTGCAAATAGAGAAGACGCGTCAAAAGCTTCCAAAATAACCCTCTGAGGAATCTCTGAGGTAAATACATGAACAGTGAGTATTTATTACAGTTAAAAGGGGTGTGGTAAGTTACTGCCCAGCTGTCTTATGTCACACAGGTTTTACCCAAAGGGCGGGCTGTCCCCCCACCTTATCCCAAGGAACCTAGGTGTTTACTGTTGTGTTTACCCAAAGGGGCCAATTGCCCCTAATTCCCCCAAGGGCCACATTCCTAAGGAACAAAGAACAGATACCCTTTGTTCCTTAGGAATGTGTTTGGCCCTGCGTAACTCATTGTTGAAGCTACCAAGGCTTGTGTTTATCTGCCTAAACCAATACCCTTATTGGTTTAGGCAGATAAACAGATGGTCAGAGTACCTAATGATCCTCTGATATTATACAGGCATGTGTATCACAACCAAAGACCAGAGCTACACAGCAGGTAATAGAAAAGCAGACATTTCTCAAATGTACATTAGTTCAAGAATTTCCATAACACCACTCTCTTAACTGGGCGTGCCCTCAAATGGGTAACAGCGCTATGGGTTGGCGGGTCTGGGGAATTGAGGTCTTTTCCTGTTCCGAGCCGTGTTTGACCATCCCGCAGAGGGACGGGATGGGGGCGAGTGGCTTATGCACCTTAGGCAGGGAACGGGCACAGCCTCGGAGTACGCGCTGTCATTCCGGACGGTGGCAGCGTACAGCTGGCTCTATGGACTTTTCTGAGGTGACTGCGAACTGAGGTCCAGATGGAGGTGTCGTGCATAAGCGCTTCCATGCCGCTGTACGTCTACATCACCTGGGCCATTGCTATCGATGGGCAGCTCCGGGACCGTGACCGTTTGGTCCGCCATGCCCCTCCTTCCTCCTCTCGGACGGAGCCGGAACCTGAGCCCACGGAACTGGGAATTACGAGGCTCACCACAGAGGAGATAGCGACGAAGTCAGCAGGGTCTGTGCTGGTTCGGCGGTGAGAAGGGGCAGTCCTGGAAGGGACCCCATCTCGGTGGCCAAAACAAAGCCATGGAGACCTACATCAGAAAGACACTGGAGCAGGGACACATCCACCACTCCACCTCCCCTGCTTCAGCGAACTTCTTCTTCGCCAAGAAGGACGGGGAGCTTCCGCCCTGTATTGAATACGGGGGGCTGAACAACATCACGATCAAGAACAGGTATTTTTTTACAAAATAGAATCTAAGCCTCCTGTGGCTTTCCAACTTAGCCCAGGCTAGTATAAAAACACAGAAGCGGTTGTCTATGGGTTGAACCAAGCATTAAATGATAATGTGTTTTTAGGATATGACAATATTCAAAAGCAAGTGAAACTTGTAAGTGAAGATCCCGATTCTACAATCAAAACTCGATGCAGTTTAGCTTACATTTTAGGTTTGCAATCAGACGTGAGCAGAAGCGAAAGATATTCTGTCTCCATTGCCAGCCGATATATACAGTGGATTTTATAACATATTATATCTTTTCAAAGGGTCGGAGATGGTTTTTGCCACTCTTCACAGTTCATATAGATGGGACAGACGGTGATATCATCACAATTAATTATGCACGACCACACTACGTACCGGTAGCGAAAAGTTGTATTGATAACATACATATTGAGATTAAGATGGATCAGAATAAAAATATTAAAATATATTCCATAATCTATTTAGGATGGGGATCCCATTCTTAAAGGATTATATGAAGGTTTTAGCATCGCCAAGATGCATTTAAAAAATGCAACATCATGAGCCAACAACTCATGATGTTGTTGGCTTATGAGGCTCAGGGTGCCTCTAAAAAGAGGCCCCCTGGGGTGCGCCTTCCTTTTCACGGCCAGCGGTTAAAATAAAATCATTAAGGCAAAAGCGAAGTAAAGGTAGGAGGTCTGCAAAGCGAATACTGGAAAATATTTTCTAAATAATAGCTCTGAGGCAGAGAATGGCCCTATAGGAATTTTCATCCCTGGTCACGGAAAACAGTATCTGGACTTGAATAACACCCTACTACACCTAAACATAAACATCAAAGTAACCAAGAAAGATGGGACTAATATTGCTGCGTATGCCAAGGTAGCTCTCATTAATTATCCTTTGGCTATCATCTTCTCCCTAGCGCATGTGACATTACGGGATTGACTCATCAGCCAGAGCAGCTCCACCTACCCCTACAGAGCCATTTTGGAGTGTTCACTGAATTAGTCTATAGATCCACTGAATAAGCAATTTGCAGTGGGGTTGTTTAACAAAGATACCACCTGGAGCAAATAGAGGATTAATTGCACATTTAGGGTGCTCTAGAAATTCACAAGATTTTGAACTTTTGGGCCCAATACATTGACATTTTCTTTCAAAAGCATTTACTCCTAAATGCCAATTTAAGAGTAAAATTAACAAGAGCAAAAGATGATATATGTCTGATGGCCGCAGCTAATGAGGATTTTAGTCTAAAACAGCTGATTGCATCGCTTTTTGTGAAAAGTCTCTGCATCTCTGGTCATTCGTTTAGGACATTCCCAGGCTTCAATGAAAAGAAATGCCCTGTATCCACTTCAAAGAATAACAATGAAAACATTCCCAGAAAAAGATCTAGAATTTGCAGTCAAGACAATTTGTTTTTGGATGTGATAGAGATTAAGTGCTGACTAACTCTGAGCAAAGGACAATAGATGAGATGTGGTGCTGGGCCCGTTATTGATGAGCCCCACACACCCTACCCACACACCCTGTCCATACCTCCTGATAGGAGTTTTCCATGTGACTGTCATAGACTCTATGAATAGACTCTATGAATAGACCCATGGACTGTAGGTTGGAACATTAGTTCTATTCTCTTGTTAGAGGAGTGGTACTTCGTTATCTTGTGCTATATGAGGTACCGTATCACAAGCAGTTGGTATCCACTATTGAGGGGCCCCACACAACCTGATGTGTGTGGAGCCAGGAACTCAAGAGGGGACACTACCAGGCCATGTAAGGTTAGGATATAGAATACATGTGTGTGATTGGAAGACAGCCAGATACTACAGGGGATGTGCTGGAGCATAAAAGACTTATCTTTGTAATTATTGGAGAACATGTAAGAACTATGGAAGATCAACATCTTGGACTCAAGCTAAATAAAGGTTCCCCCCTGACTACTGGTTGCATTAATTATGTTCATGGATCAAAGGTGAACAGAACCTAACAGATGCATACCATAATCCCCAAAAAACATTCAAGAGTGTACCAATGTACATAAATTACAAGATGGCACAAAAAACAAAGCTCTGTCACCTTGTTATCAATTAAAACAAACAAACATGAACAAACTGAGCAGCTGCAAAGCATGCTGGGATATAGATACTGAAAAATAAATATTCCTTATTTATACAGTTTATTTTTTTAAACAGCGAATCAAAGTCTGTGGAAAACAGATAATTCTTGTTCTTCCTGATAACAGAAATGTACTATCTTTCTGAAACGCAGAAAATTACATGTAAAAAACTCAAATTTTAACAGCCTATGCCGCTGGTCAGGTCAATCAGAATTATTGTTGATTTTAAAGACATTTTTATAGGTTTCATAAAATGTTCACTATACTAAATATCCAACATAGCGGACATGATTGGTTCCTGATATAGTGTTGCACCTCCTGGGGAATGAGGCATGTAGACAAAGAATCAGCATTCTAGGTCAGTCCGGGTGGAAATAGTGTCATTGTGAAAAAAATGAATTGGGGCGTGGCCTATGCCACCCCTTGTGGAGGAATCGGGTCCAGTGTCTGTGTGGTAGGTATACATGGTCTATATTTTCATTGTGCCCTAATGTAATGCACACATGAAGTTTATGCAGGGGTGTAGGTTTCATTATACATGAGTGGGACATGTCCCCCCCACTTTTTGAAAATGGCATTTTGTCCTCCCCACTCCTTATAAACAACTCTTATTATAAGAAAAGTTCAACCTCTTTAGAATGTTGCAGTGGCAGTACGGTAAGCAATTCCGTAATTCGAATCAGACTGGCTTTAGGACCACACGCAGGCACTTTGCTTTGAGGTAGTTGCTGGATAGGTCTGGTTACTGTAGTAGAGTAGAGGCTACCGTTGGAACTAGAAACTGTGATCTCTGGTTCATGAAAGTTTGGTAACCTAGCTGTCATTACCTCTAGCTAATTACCTCCCATAACGTATGAATGGGGTAGATATTTATCTTATCAGAGTGTTTTTCTAAAAGCGGTAAGGTGTAGTTAGGCTAACGTTATATATGAATGATAGTTGCAAAATATACAGCTCCGGAAAAAATTAAGAGACAACTGCACCTTTTTCTTTCCTTTCCAAAAAAGTTGAAAAGGAACGTTTTGAGTGAGGAACAGAAGTGTTCAATTTGCAGTGGTCTCTGTTCCTCACTCAAAACCTTCCTTTTCGACTTTTTTGGGAAGGAAAGAAAAAGGTGCAGTGGTCTCTTAATTTTTTCCGGAGCTGTATATTAGCTTGCTAGCTAACGTTATTTCGCTAGCTAGCAAACAGTCTACATTACACTAGGTTCACCTCACTCACAGCTAGCACAGTATGACACCAGCCAAGAAAAGACTGAAGTTAGACAAACAGGTGTTTTTTTATGCAAAGACAAAGTGAGTGGTATAGCTAGCTAGCTATGATACATTAGAAGATATAGCTAACTAACTACTGTAGTTGATCTGTTCAAAAGTTGGCTAACGTTGTAGTTCCCTACATAAGTAGCTGCATTTGACATTTCAACCTAATGTGGGTCTTATAGATCAAACATTGCCATCGGGTTCTGCAGGCGTCAATGTAGATCAAGTTGTTCATGTCATATGTCCTGCATTTTAGCAGGATCAGATGGTGACCGTGAGAAGGTCCTTGTCATAGCAGGATCAGACAGCCAGGGAGAAAAGGTCAGCCGTGGAGCTGAGGTGAAATGTTGTCTTTAAAGGTGGATAACAAATGAAATTTGTTTTGTGTGTAGCCCATATCTTGAATGTTAATATTTATTAGTAGAACCAGAAGGATGTTGAGTCAACCAGTGTGGTCATGCAAGAGACACTGGCGCCGCCAAGGGGAAAAAGGTAGGAAAAAATCCTACCTAATGCATTTTTAAATGAATAGCACCTAATGTAAAATATCAGAGGCATATTATGCATATTCAGAAGCATATTACGCATATGCGACCCGCAAGGGGGGGCCAGCGGTTGTATCAGGACGGCCACCCCTGGCCACCCCTTGGCGGCTCCAGTGGTAGCGACAATGCAGCCAAACCTGTTCCAGCCAATCGTTAGCCAACTGCTTTTGGTGAGGCGGGGCTTGGCTCCGTTTGTATAACCTGCCTGCGATAAGGAGCAAAGAAAACCTTTTTCAGGCAGAAGCTACAATGGCAGCTAGAGATGACAACAAAATTACAATTCCTCCGTTGCCTACAACAGTGTACACATCAAAAACTGCCAAGGGAAGAAAGATTTCGGATTGTAGAGCTATTCGTAAAAGAGCTGGATTAAGCAAGGGCGAAAACAAGAATAAACATTGGTACAGCTGCATTTCCAAGTTGGAAGAACAAATGACATGAAATGGATGGAGTTTGACTCTGATTTATCGCTTTTTCTTCCAGACAGGTACATTTATTCATTCACATTATTACAGTATATACAAATAGTTTAGCTTACTATGTTAATAGCTAACTAGCCTATAGGTAGCTCCCAATGCTTCTAAGCTAAAAATAGCTTGGCTAGTTACCCAATGAAAAATGAGAAGTTGGACATGGAGTTAGCGCTTTCTTTCTACAGACAAAAAGATTTGTGCACACAGGTTGTTTAGCTTGATATTGTATTACACTAGCCAACTGTAGCATCCAGAATCACTAAGCAACCTTTGACTTGGCTACAGTTAAGTAACTGGCTAGTCTAACATAACCCAATTTACATAAAAGATACATATGTCTAAAGAGACACAAAACTAGATGGCTAACGTTTCTCACCCATGTTGTCGCCATTGCATTTAGCGGTTTCAATTAATTTTCGGTTCGCTGTGTCTAAAAATTGCATGAGATCGCCTACATGTGCGTTCATTTGATTAGGAAAGTCATACCTCGCTGTCAATCAAACTCAGGCCAGAGGAGTAGAGGGAAGGATTGGGGGAGCTGTTTCTCACATTTTAATTATTTCTAGAATGTTACCAAGTGCAGCTTTAAATCAATAATGTATATTGTTCATAATAATGTGAAAGAAAAAAACAAATGCATAGCCAGGCTGGCCTTACTTGGGCTTATCTTCTGTCTGGCAATCTGTCCAGCCTGGCTATGCATATATTTTCTTTCACATGAACTATTATGAAAAATATACATTATTGATTATGATTATAAATTGCCTAACACATGTATATATAGGTAGATAACACAATGAAACATGGATTGTTGTGGAACTCAAAATGTTAACTGTCCATTATTATTCTATGCACATCAGATAATTAGTAACTTCAACTGTAAAATAAGTAACTTTATAAAATAAGTAACTTTATAACTATATCAGTATGCGATTCCTTAACTCTCATACTGTTATTGTTTTCAATTAGCCTATGTAATACGACAGTGTAATGGAATTACACTAGAATTGCTTGACCTCTATAAAAATGTTATTGTTTGTTTATTGTGTGTCTCTATGTGGTTATCACAGTCACACCTCAGGATCGGCTTTCCATGCATATATACCCCTTCACAATTTTTCATCCGAGGGGGTGGGGTTCCATGTAAGGACAGCTTGCTCCCCGGCCCGGCATCACCCCGCTACGCTAGTGTTTGTCCCCCTCACATTTGAAATTCAAACCTACGCCCCTGAGTTTATGGATGCATTTGTTTTACACTGGTCAGACATTTTGTCTGCCATCTTTTATTTTATCTCTTAGCTTTTTACACCCAATAGGGAGACATGTAAAAGACATGTATGCCACTGGAAAGGTCAACAAGAGTTACTGCTGAGTAGAACATAACTTAATAAAATTTCCACTGTAAGGGTAAATTTCAATAGCCACCTTTTTACTGATGTCAATAGTTCCACCATCTTACAACGTACCTCTTATTTCTGATCACTCTATAGGGAGGCACTCATGAGACACCTATGCACCGACAGTCAGGTCAATCGGAGTAACGGTTGATTTTATGTTCATTTTAATAGTGGTCATAAGCGTTAGCGTAAAGGGCTAACTTTGTGAAGTCATAGTTCAGGTGATTTCTGACATATCATCTAGTTATTACTAGTTCTATTCAGAAGTTTGGCCTAGAGCAGGGGTCGGCAAGTAAGTTTAGCATAGGGCCAATTTTTTTCAGCCACTAGATGGCGGACCAGAACATAGTCAAAGGATAATTTAAGAAATTATTTGATGAAAAGTGCAACTCGATTTGCTTGTTACAGGCTGTTACAGTGTCTTTTGTAACTGCTTAGCAGCTGTGGTTATCTTGTGGTTAAATCCTGTAGGACAGTCAGAAACAAAAAGCCACAGCTGTGTGACGGTGTCCGGGTTTTGTGCTGGATTAATTAATACAGTACTACTGACACGTACGCCTAACCCGGCAAGTGTCTTCATTCACCAACTTGCAACATGGACCGCCTTTCTAAGACACACATATGTGGGAAATGCTTAATGGATAAAAATAACTCAAGAAATAAAAGAGGACTTGAATAAGTCCATTAATGGCCTGTTTAAGTAATGCTTTTAACGACCTATGTTTTATTTCCCCTTTCCATATTGTGAATAATAAATGTGTATCACTTTAATTTGCTTCTTTGTTACACATCAGAGCCTAACTTATTGTAATAATTATTAGACGTAGCCTACTTTTACTCTCAGAATTATTCCTATGCATCCTCACATACTATGTTGCATTTTTTAATTGTTTGCGTGCTGGAGGTAGGCTACGCTATTATGTTGTGTGCAGAGCTAAACATTTAAGCTAGCTGTATACACAAAATGGCACTATCAAAGAGTCAAAAGTGGGAAGTTGACAGCGAAAATAGAGCATTCATAGATGAATGGAAAGACAACTATGCCTTCATCCTACCTAGTTTCACGGGACAGGAGAGGGCGGCGGAGCGGCCAGGACAGGAGAGGGTGGCGCTGCGGCCGGAACAGGAGAGGGCGGCGCTGCGGCCGGAACAGGAGAGG
>JACXGI010021269.1:0-10361 GCA_016801175.1 Esox masquinongy | reverse complement strand
CTCTCCTCTATAGATAGAGACCCCTCTAGTGGTAGAATGACTCTGTTACTCCACTCTAGACAGAGACCCCTCTTCACAAAGACAATGTGTAGTTTTATCAGGGTGAGATCAAAATGTCTGACATTACAAGGTCAGACTAGGAGTTTTGGTGTAGGATCTGATTTCCTGGTAGATCACACTGAATCAGATTATATGGACAGACCCTACATCAGGAACGTCTTGCCATGGTTCAACAACTAACCAATATTGACAGTTTGTGTTTTGAGATGTGGTGCTCAATCCCCCCATCAGTCCCCATTTAATGGATAATGGCCTGATAACCTAAACTTTATACCTCAACTTAACCTAACCCTAATGCCTAACTTCTAATGTGCAATCTGTCATGGAATTTCTTGAACTAATGTACATTTTAGAAATGTCTGCTTTTCTATTCTCTGGTATGTAACTCTGGTCTTTTATGTCTGAATAATATCAGGGGATCATTGGCTCCTCTGACCATCTGTTAATCTGCCTAAACCAATAAGGGTATATGTCCTTTGTTCTTCAGGATTGTGGCCTGCTGTCTGAGTCTTTTATGATGTTCCCCTACCCCTTGAGAGTAAACACCTAGGACAGGATAGATAAAGACAAGTGGGGGCTGGAGAGGATAAGAGAACAAAATGTTGTCTTTAGAGAATGAGCAGTCTTACCACACCCCTTTTAACTGTATAAGTACTGATGCTAGTTCTGTGTTTCTTCAGAGATGCCTCACAGGGTTATTCTGTTAGCTTTGTGACTCTTCTCTCCTTGCAAGTAAATAAACTGCTAATTGTGCCAAGAGAGTTTTGTGTCCGTACTCACTTCTATTAAGAGTTCTTATCGATGGATTTACCATAACAAAACCTAAACTCAATTGTAACAAAACCTAAACTCAACCTCCTTTTTTCATTTGAAACCGGCTAAGAAAAAACTTCTGGGGAACGAATAGTTGAGTTTTACTGTCTTTGTTCACACACAGTGATTAAAAAAATGGATAAACAATGACAGCATTCAAATGTAAACATGATTCATTTATTAAACACAATTATATTTATTCATAAACTGTATAAAATTCTAATAAATAGTAAGTGCGTGTGTGTGTGTGTGTGTGTGTGTATGTGTGTAACTGAGCCAGACACAACACATTCATATAACTCTCATTAGTGCAGAGAAAAAAAACCCTCTAAGCTCATCACTTCTTCAAACACAGAGAACCCACCTCCTTCTACTCACTCTCTCCATTGTTTCATTTATTTTTCGCTCTGTTCATCCATCCAGAACTCCAGTTCTACTGAACGTTGGCCGCCTGAGCCGGGTCGCAATGCATTCTGGGTCTGTGAGACAGGTACAGGGGTCTGAGAATACAATCTGTGGGTGAGACCTAAAGTCCATTTGTGTCCATTCACGTCTGGTTTGTAGAGCCTGTTAGGTCCAGTCAGAAAGGCAACAGCAAGGTACTTGGAGGGTAGAAGGAGAGGATGGAATCAGGCAGAGGGGGAACAGAGGGGCAGTTCCCCTCCCCCTGGTCTCACCTCACAGGAAGGGGTTGTGGCTGTGTGTTGGGGGGCTTGGCAAGGTGGGCGGGGGAGAGGAGGAGCAGGGGGTGTGGTTGGTTTTTGGGGGGACGTTGTAGGAAGGCTGGGTGTGGGAGGAGGGGAGTCCGGACGGCTGGTGGGGGAGGGGCAGGGGGAGGGAGGGGCTGTAGGAGAGGGTGTGGGGGGGGGGTACGGGGGGAGGTGGAACTGGGCCGGAGCATCTGGTTGAGGGTGAGGCGGGGCTGGTCACAGTGGAACGGGTTGGTGGGAGAGGGAGCACTCAGACCTGGAGGTGAGGGAGGGAGGGAGTGTTTAGACATTGAGTTGATGTTTGATAGTAGGTATGTGTAATATGTGTGTGTTTCTAACTTGATTATGAAAGAGTATCAATCATTAAAGAAATGTCAGGAAATATTCACAACATTTGAAATATTCCTAAAATGAATTAATATTTAAAATACAGTTTCACTTAATTTAAATCAGTTTTTCACTAGCTTTTTAAAGCTAGATGCTGTTTGATATTGTCCCCCAAACACATGAATAACATTTGTTTTCACTGGAGCCAGATTTCCATAACACCATTGTGCCAAAACAGAGAATGACAATGTGTGTGTGGGTTCATGTTTTCCGGTCCACACCATCTCCAGGCTCTGGTGATAAGTAACTAAAGGGTTAACTACCTTGAAGACAACTGTCATCTTGTTACAGATGTTGTGTCCCACACCTGCATGTTGTGATCTGTCATATGACAGTATGAATCATATTTCCTCTGTTTCTACAGACTGGCTGGCTATTGGCTATATAAGGAGGACTATGAATCACTGGCCTCCATTCTTCAATCAGAAGACTCACATCTGAGAGAACTGAGGCTAGAAGATACAGGGGTTCAGGATAATGACAACAAACAGGAAAGACTGAATGTTCTCCTTGATGCTCTGAAACATCCAGACTGTAAACTGGAGACACTGAGGTCAGTAGTATTGAAGGGGTCTTAACATTTTGTCTGTATGGTTGAGGTCTTAATTAAAATAATCATGAAGGCTTCATCATCACTGGATAGTTTGTTGAGGTAGACATCATGTTGTCAACATTAAATATTTATACAATCATAAATATTATTGTGTACACTCACTGGTCTTCAGACACAATCAACCAAATTTGATCAAAATCAAGTTCTGACTTGCCACATTTTTTACCATCTCAACAAACACACAGTGATATTGTTTCTACAGACAGGGCCTTAAATTCTCTGAGGATCATTTATCTTAATTAGAATTCAATTATATTATTGTCTGTTCACATACCTTGAGATATGACTACATATCAGACCTGCTGATAATCTAAATATGTTACCATCTGAAAGGACAGACGGAAATGTTTTATGTGTCCCTAACCTGTACCACATAATACTCTGAGTGAAATTGTCTCTGTTTCTACAGATTGGGTCATGCTTTTCTCTCTGAGGAAAATGTTTGGATTGGAGAGGCTTCTGCTCTCCAATCAATAGACTCTCCTCTGAGAGAACTAGACCTGAGTTACACTAATTTGTCTGATAATGAGACTGAGCTCTTTACTGCTCTGAAACATCCTCACTGTAAAATACAAACACTCGGGTTAGAACGTCTTCAGGGTTCTTCACTTGACAAAAACAAACTGATTGTTTGAAAAGGTTGTTAAGGACAACTTGTCACATGAGGGAATGTTCATATGCAGTTTTCTTGTATAGATTTAAGACAAAAACATGGTCCATAGATGCATACATACTGGTTTAACCTGGTCCTTAGATGCATACATACAGGGTTTAACCTGGTCCATAGATGCATACATACAGGTTTAACCTGGTCCATAGATGCATGCATACAGGTTTAACCTGGTCCATAGATGCATACATACAGGTTTAACCTGGTCCATAGATGCATACAAACAGGTTTAAGTGCTTATAAATAGTAGCAGACTAAAATTTTTGATACTCTTGTTGCCACCCTGTACACTGTATATAGAGGTTTTTATTTTGTTGCTGATAATGAGTTTCTGTAAATGAAATTAAGCAAGCTGTTTTAACACAAAGGTTGATTGTTTTATTAAATTTTTGTTCTGATTTAAAAGTTGTTTTAAACGTTGTTTACTTGTTATTCAACATGTTACAACATACATATGTTACATACATATGTTATATACATATATACACTGTCATATACAGTGGATAATAAACGTCTACACACCCCTGTTAAAATGCCAGGTTCTTGTGATGTACAAGAATGAGACATCAAATCATGCCAGAACTTTTTCCACCTTTAATGTGACCTATAACGTGAACAATTCATTTGAAAAACAAACTGAAATCTTTGAAAGGGAAAAATAAAAAACTCACAATAACCTGGTTGCATAAGTGTGCATACCCTTAAACTAATACTTTGTTGAAGCACCTTTTGATTTTATTTCAGCACTCAGTCTTTTTGTGTAGGAGTCTACTAGCATGGCACATCTTGACATGGCAATATTTGCCCACTCTTCTTTGCAAAAGCGCTCCAAATCTGTCTGATTGCGAGGACATCTCCTGTGCACAGCCCACTTCAGATCACCCCACAGATGTTCAATTGGATTCAGGTCTGGGCTCTGGCTGGGCCATTCCAAAATGGTGAAGCCATGCTTTTGTGGATTTGGATGTGTGCAGTGTTGTTCTTGAGCCAAACATACCTTTTGGAATTATGGCTAAAAAGTTCAACCTTGGTTTCATCAGAACATAACACATTTTCCCACATGCTTTTGGAGGACTTGATGTTTGTTTTTGCAAACTTCAGCTGGGCTTGGATGTTTTTCTTTGTAAGAAAAGGCTTCCGTCTTGCCACCCTACCCCATAGCCCATTCATATGAAGAATACGGGAGATTGTTGTCACATGTAGCACACAGCCAGTACTTGCCAGAAATTCCTGCAGTTCCTTTAATGTTGCTGTAGGCCTCTTTGAAGCCTAACCTGACCAGTTTTCTTCTCGTCTTTTCATACATTTTGGAGGGACGTCCAGTTCTTGGTAATGTCCCTGTTGTGCCATATTTTCTCCACTTGACGATGACTGTCTTCATTGTGTTCCATGGTATATCTAATGCTTTGGAAATTCTTTTGTACCCTTCTCCTGACTGATATCTTTTAACAATGAGATCCCTCTGATGCTTGGAAGCTCTCTGTGGACCATGGCTTTTGCTCTGAGATGCAACTGAAAACATGTCAGGAAAATCCTACTAGAACAGCTGAACTTTATTTGTGATAAATCAGAGTTACTTTAAATGATGGCAGGTGTGTAATGACTTCTATTTAACATGACTTTGAATGTGATTGGGTAATTCTGAACACAGCCACATCCCCAGGTATAAGAGGGTGTGCACACTTATGCAACCAGGTTATTGTAAGGTTTTTATTTTTCATTTTTCCCCCTCGAAGATTTCAGTTTGTTTTTCAATTGAATTGTTCACAATATAGGTCACATTAAAAGTAGAAAAAGTTCTGACATGATTTCTCTTTGTCTCATTCTTTAACATCACAAAAACCTGGCATTTTAACAGGGGTGTGTAGACTTTTTATATTCACTGTATATGTCTTCCATACATCATTTCAAACGGTGATACTCCTCTCGAGCTTGGAGTAATATGTAAGACTAGAATCACCAACGGAAGATACTGTACCCAATTCCTTCCAGTTTCTGCGCATGCCTTTCTTAACCTACTCTTTATCGTTTCATTCGTTCTTTCAATTAATCCCACTGATTGAGGGTGGTAGGAACAATGAGTTTTGAGTGCTATTTTCAAATGCTCCGCTAACTTTGTTATGAACTTATTTACAAAATGTGCCCTATTATCCGAATAAATTCTTTCTGGGATTCCGTATCTGGGAATAACTACACTACACAAGGCACTAGCGACACAAATTGCGTCGGCGTTTCTTGTTGGGAATACTTCAACCCATTTGGTGAAAGTGTCAATTACTGTTAAGCTCCATTTCTTTCCCTCACATAAGGATAACTCTATAAAAGTTATCAGCCCATATGCGGTGAACACCTTGTTCACCATATCATACATCCCCCCCCATTGACACATGGCTTACTCCATGTGTCAATAATGCTACATATCGGTATTTTCCTTCAGGTCATCCCCATAGGGAGTCTTCTGTATTAGTTGTTCCCTTGGTTTTCCATTTATTTTGTTCTACTCTAGGAGCATTTGTTTGCATTTCTTTTAATAGTTCTAAAGTTAACTCTTGTTCCAGGGTAATGTAAATATTGTCTCTGGTAGGGTCTATTTGACGATTTAGGTGTCACTGAAACTGGTAGTACTCCTTTTATCAATCCCATATCTTCGACCACAAAGTCTGTGGGATATCTTTTAAAGGGCCTTCCTCTTCTTCAGTCAGTCCCGTTAAACACTCTACTGCTGGGGAAGGGTGCAAACCTCCTCCAGTGACTTGAAGTGACTGTAGCTCTCCAGTTCAATTTGGTTGAGAAGATATCTTTATCTTTGCAATAAAGTTGGTTTCTGCCTAAGTCTTATCAGTCGTGCTGCGTAATGGCGCCGGAAACAAAAACAACCCACACCCTGCCACTTTGCTGTCTTGGGCTTACAAACGGAGACGTGGGGGGCTGTGTTTCCTCTGTATAGGGCTCACTGTTCTGGAGTCAAACTGACTAGTGCCCCACAGAAACCTTCCTTATTCCAAAATAAGTCTGTAAGGGTTAAGATATGTCCCTTTATTTTTCCCATTTATTCTTCAAATTTGGGACAGCGACCTGGAGTATGTCTGTAATACATAGTACAGTGTAAATCCTCTGGTCTCTGCATAGCTACGCGAATCGTTTCAACTTTTTAACTTCCCTTTTCTATCAGATCTGTAACTATTGCTCCTGGACCTGTGGTAGTCAGATCTAATCTGGGCCAACAGGTGGGGGCGCCTTCCCCCAAAACCACATAAGAGTCCCTTCCTCTGTTTCTCACTGCCTCCATGCCGTCCTTAACTGGCATTGCTCCTATGCCTAGTTTCTGCATTAAATCTCTACCCAACAGACTCACAGGACACTGGGATGATACTAGAATAGATGCTGTCACTTCCTTCCCTGTGATGAGGTCAACGAATCTAACGGGTCTTGTCAATGACTCTCGACAGGTGTGTCCTGACCCAGTTTGGACATGTATACTGTCTTTAGACATTTTTATATTTTCCGGTTGATCCTCCTTAGTTATCACTGTCCTGCAAGCCCCCGATCACATAAGAATACTATCTCCTTCCCCTCAACTTCCAAGGTTATAAAAGGCTTATTTTCTTGTAACAGGGCTATATCTACTCTACTTACAGTAGTTCTCAAATTTCCTCTATTGCCCCTTCTCTCATATCTTCTGACTCTGTGATACTGATGGTTAGTCATGCTGACTCTGCCTCATCTTGGCGTCCCTTCCTCATTTGCTCCTGTTTTCGAATTTCACCTCTCTCTTTTCTAGGGGCTGTACATTTTTTTTAGCTATGTGTCCAAATTTTCCACAATTGAAACATTTCCCATCATTTGGCATCCCATCTCTGTTATATCGGATATTGGATTTGTCATCTTTCTTATGTCCTGTATGTCCCTCTCATCCCCCTCTAAAATATATCTCCTCTCCTGCCTCTGAAAAGTCTAGTTCCCTACTTAATACTCCCACCAAGTACTCTGCTGTCTTTTTACCCTTCTGTTTCTTCCTCTCTTTTCTATTGGTCTCGTGGTGCACGGCATGCTGTTTTACTTCATCTAACATTGCGGCAGTCCACCCCACCAAACCTTTCTTAACTGCCCACGAAAATTCCGGTTCCATACCCCTAAGGAACGTTTTAGCTGTTGATAATACGGTTCATTTCCTCCCCCTACTCCCCCCTACTGGATTAACCCGCTGTTAGCGTCGAAAACTCTTTCTCTCATGTATCTTCTGTCTCACCTCACTTTTCACCCACTTCCCTGAGCCTCTTCCCTAGTCTCCTCACAATTCAAACTGGAACCACAACATTGACCCATATCTATTTCTCTCCCGCTCTATTGGTTAGTATTGTTAGTTACTCATTAGTAGGGTTACAACTCTGAGAATTATCAACGCTTCAGTACGTAAGCCAAATTAGCCACACAACATTCAATAATCCCCATGCACAATAATAAGACAAATTATCTACCTTTCCATTAACTGTTATTTCATTCTGAGATTTCTACAGAAATGTATCCCTCTGTCCTACTAGACCGAATAACCACCCGATCATGTCCAGGACTACTGTTATACAGAAGACAATACAGACACACAACAGCCACCTCTCCCTGGGCGGATTTTAGTTTAGGCCTCTTATGGTCAATTTACGGACCATCTGCAATCAATTTTTTTGGTTGACCTAGTTTATTTAGAAACCTCAACAATGGTAAATTTCGGACCACCAAAATCTACCTCACCTTGGATAGATTAGTTTACCTCAGGCTTCCATTGATCAATTTCGGACCATTCACACAGCAACTAACACCCTCGGTTAGTCTAGTTTATTTAATCAGAACATCTATATTAGTACATTTCAGAGTATCAAATGCCCACTTCTCCTTGAGTGGGCAAGTTTAACTATAGATGCCTGCTTGGTAAATTTCGGACAATCTAAAAATGAATAAAGGCTACAGACCTTAGTTGGCAGAATGGATCCCGTCACCCCATTCTCTCTTCCAGAAGCAGATTGACCTTTTTTAAACGGCGGTAAGATCACCCCCTGGCGCGGTGCAGGACTTTGTTTCAGGATATCTTGTATCCCCCGTGCACGGTTTCAATCCCCTGACCCTGGATGAGAGAAACAGAGATATTGGAATCCGGCTCGAAGGACCAAAATAATGTCAGGTTCAAATCCACTAATCAGAGGTTGTAAGGCTCTGATTTACTAAATATAATTATTTAGAAACCAAACTGAACCTAATGAAACCCTAAAAGCAGCAAACTGGTCTTAAGCATTTATTCAGAGAATTCTGATACAATTGGAAAAACACATACATTTTATACTCGTCAGTAGACAAATCTGAATACTTCCTTGTCCCGCCCTGTCCTATTTCTCTTCCTTTGTATTGGTTACACATGTGCTAAGACTGTTTTAATGTGACACTTGGGGTTGCCCTGTGTCTGACCTTTTTCTACTCGGCAACATACACGGAAAACAGGAAACACGTGAATGTGAAGTATATGCAAATTTTATCACCCTTTATCACAGCTCTATTATTCTAGACAGTTCATCAGACAGTTCACCAGACAGTTCATCTGGTCATTTCTACTCTTGGTAACATTTTTGCTTAAAGCCAGTGAATAATAGGAAACAACATCAGCATTTAGTAAATGTCAGTTCTTACACAAACTTCTATCTATGGGTGACATTAAGCTCCTCACAAAGGCTAATCAAAGGTTAGTCACGTAAGTACAATTCTCTTGTAATATTGATGAATACATACTATATTACAAATGTATCCAACAGGAACCAATAGGATGAGCTTCTGTGTAGGATGGAAACCAATGTGGAGACTTTCTATGTGGGATGGGAACCAATGGGGAGAGTTTCTATGTGAGATGGGAACCAATAGGATGGGCATCGATGTAGGATGGGAACTAATGGTTTAACACTGACAGTGTGACATCAATGGGCAAGGTCATTTTCCAGTCCCTGTTCTCACAACTGAGTAGAAGAATAAAAAGACCTCCAAACCTCCGTGTAGTTGAGAAGAGTATTCCATCTACAAGAAGATGATGCGTGAGTCAGAACAAAAGTTGTTTTTTATTTTAACTTTGTTTTATTTTCTATCTCTGATTTTCTAGCATTGTAGAGGATTGTGCAGGTATTACCATTGTATATGTTTCCTACTAGACAGGTAAACGTCTTCCTTAAATGATTATATGAAGATATGATAATGTACATATGCAGTGAATATCATCGATAGGTTTTGAATCATCAATTTTGTTTTGAAAAAACACTAGACAATCTTAGGGGATATGATTGATCTGACAATCAGGTACAGTCGACAGCTTAAAACCCTCTAAGCGCGAGCGCGTCAATTGAAAATATTTTTGCTCACTGCTCCGTAACCGTAGTAGTTAGATGCTTCATTCTTCTTCCACATTAATAGGGTTATTTTTCTGCAAATAACAACGTCTCATTTGTGTACTTTCGTCAACCAGAAGCCCCACAATCGCGATCAGAAAATTTCTATTTGAGGCGTTCATGTCACACATTTTTATTTATTTATCTAGAACTGTAGAAGTTAGAGACTTCATTATTTTTCCATGTTAATCTGGTTATTTTTCTGCAAATAACAACGTGTCATTTGTGCTATTTCGTCAGAAGCAAAAATATCACAAAACCTCTATTTGACGCGCGCGTCCAGGTCACACATTTTTAGAACTGTAGAAGTTAGAGGCTTTATTTCTTTTCTGTGGGAACAACGACATTACGCTGCAAATAACAATATAGTCTTTATGCACCTGGATTGCATTGAAGACGCATTCAGTTGCAACAAGCAATTGTTTTGAGAAAAATGAAATGGCCAAACGGCGAAAGAAGTGCAATAAATGAATATGGAGAGCGAGGATAGTGCAAATGGGTCTGAACATTCAGACGATGAAAATGGGTCTGAACATTCAGACGATGAAAAGTATCATGACGGAATCGACCTATATGTAAAATAGGGTAAGTGTAGCCTAAATGCTATTCTATGATAATGTCTATTATTATTTTGCATTGTTTTAGTGGAATTACTAGCTATATATGATAACTTGATATAACGGTATGGTAGC
>JACXGI010021268.1:0-10374 GCA_016801175.1 Esox masquinongy | reverse complement strand
CCAGACCCAGCCTAAAGCTACAAGACACTGGGAAAGGGAAGTGGCGCTGGGGTGGGGGAGTGAAGGCTGGGGGGTGTGGTGCTGGGGTGGGGAAGTAATGCTGAGGTGAGGGAGTGGTGTTGAGGTGGGGGAGTGGTGTTGGGGTGGGGGTGTGGTGTTGCAGTGGGGGAGTGCCTCCATGAAATGCACATCTACTGTTTATGTGCCTGTATGATTTCAGACAAGGAAAATGGATGGTAAGTGGATACAGTCACTCACTGCACTGTATAACCGTACCTGAATAAAGAGGTGGATAATTACTCATGAGTCTACCAGAACCAGTGTTGGCACAAACCCAAACACACCCTCCGTTAGTTTCTGTTGTCTGAGTTCGATGACTGAATAATGAGACATGATTCTCCTCCATCCAGGCCTTGTTGGTTCTCTTCCTGTTTGTATGGATCTCACCCAGCTGAATCCACACAGACAGACACATGCTACAGCCTGCAGACATGTTGTGTTTCCATCTGGAGCCTTGGTCTCCATGTTGGTAGCTATTCAACAACACACAACTTGAAGATGCCCTGCTTTCACACCTATACACTCAGGGGAAAACGCACAACCACATTGACTGAGCTTTGTCTGACCTACCACAAAAAGTCACTAAAGTACAACGAGGCGAGGCAACCCATGCCTGACACCAACCCAAACGGTGCTGAGACAGTTTGCACCCCCGATGTGAGGCCCATGGCCAAACAAACCTGAAGGCAATGAGGCAGCTGCATTGTGAGGCAGAGACTTAGACCAGCCATTCTCTTTCCACTGCTTATTCATCCAGCTCTCATGGCTTTATTATGACTGTGATTTGAACATCATGTTTTCAAGGCCGACGTGCCTGTAGAGTCTGGGAAAATAGATGTCATTACAGAGATGTGGTGACAGACAACAATGTGTGTGTGTGTGTGTGTGTGCATGTGTAGTTTAACCATATAAATGTATTTCAGATTAGGCTCTGGTTAGGGTTAAGGTTTAAGGTAAGGATGAATAAAAATATAATTCCAGCACGCTGCCCATATGGGCGTGACACAAGATTAATGTGCTTTTGGTGGCTGTGTACATTCAGCGGCAAGTTTATAAGATTTACCTCAGTTCTTCAAAGCTATGATTCTACACGGAGACGTTCCACTGGGATCATGCTGACCCAACTGCAGCACAGTACCTGCAGATTGGAGGTAGTGCTGCAAATAGCGCGTTCTGTCTCATCCCAGAAATGTGTTGAGGTCTGGGGAGCTGGACACTGTTACATGTGAAAAGCCGAGGAGGCAAACCACGTGCTACGCATCAATTATCATAACACCCTCAGAGTGGGCTTTGTTTTGTTTTTTTTACATTTACGTGTTATTAAAAAACAGGCTTAGCCCTTTCTACTCCCCCAATGAACCATGACATTGATCTCCCATTGCGTTTGGTATTTCGCCTGTCCAATTAAATAGACAGTAGCCTATAGTCAAGACTGTTGTGGATAAAGGGTTTGGCTCATGAGACCGCTTGGAAATATATCTTAATCATCAAAGCTTTATAAAAAGATCAAGCTTGAGATGAGCAAAACATTGAGCTGTTTCCTCTTATATCTATTATAGGCAGGCCTACAGTTATTTGGTATTGTACAGTTATATTGTATTGTACAGTTGTATTTATATTGTACAGTTATATTGTCTGTTACTGTATGTTAGCCAAGCAGCTCTCACTTTAGACATAAACCATGTTTCTTGTAACAATTGCTTGTTTTCCATTGAATTAAATTCAAACATATTAAAATGATTCACCATCCTGGTTTGATGAGTTAAATGCAAACATATTGAAATGATTCACCATCCTGGTTTCATGACTTAAATACAAACATATTAAAATGATTCACCATCCTGGTTTTATTTATTAAGTACAAACATTAAAATGATTCACCATCCTGGTTTCATGACTTAAATACAAACATATTAAAATGATTCACCATCCTGGTTTTATTTATTTAGCACAAACATTAAAATGATTCACCATCCTGGTTTTATGAATTAAATACAAACAAATCTATAATGGTCTCAGTAACCTATTTAAAAGTTTATTTTATACAGAATTGGATTGTAATAATTTATTTGTTCTAGCTTATTGACAACATTTGGCATATTCATGTTCAGGCAGATGGCATGCAATTACTTTGTGTATAAGTTTATGTATTTGTCAACGATCGGATAGGTGTACATTTCATTATTATGTTTAATTGGGCTATTTAACAAAATATAACAGACTGACATTATAAACAGAGTTGATTCCAAGGCACAAAGGAAATTAAGCAACCAATTATAGATCCATGGAGCATGTTCTGACTGGCCAGTGAGGGGTCAAGCCTTGACACATACAACACTATTAACCAATGATCTCTGTGGCTCTATCTGTGGATTTATTCACCAAAACACAGCACTAGATTCCCCAGGCTGTCCAGTGGTCTAAGGTCTTAGTCTTTAGAGCTATAGATACAACACTAGATTCCCCAGGCTGTCCAGTGGTCTAAGGTCTTAGTCTTTAGTACTATAGATACAGCACTAGACTCCCCAGGCTGTCCAGTGGTCTAAGGTCTTAGTCTTTAGTGCTATAGATACAACACTAGATTCCCCAGGCTGTCCAGTGGTCAAAGGTCTTAGTCTTTAGTGCTATAGGTACAGGACTGGACTCCCCAGGCTGTCCAGTGGTCAAAGGTCTTAGTCTTTAGTGCTATAGATACAACACTAGATTCCCCAGGCTGTCCAGTGGTCTAAGGTCTTAGTCTTTAGTGCTATAGATACAGCACTAGATTCCCCAGGCTTTCCAGTGGTCTAAGGTATTAGTCTTTAGTGCTATAGATACAGCACTAGACTCCCCAGGCTGTCAAAGTGGTCTAAGGCCTTAGTCTTTAGTGCTATAGATACAGCACTAGACTCCCCAGGCTGTCAAAGTGGTCTAAGGCCTTAGTCTTTAGTGCTATAGATACAGCACTAGACTCCCCAGGCTGTCAAAGTGGTCTAAGGTCTTAGTCTTTAGTGCTATAGATACAACAACAGACTCTCCAGGCTGTCCAGTGGTCTAAGGTCTTAGTCATTTGAAGCAGCAAACTGACCACCCCAGTCTTGGTGTGACTGTGCCCTGGCTGATTAGTGTCTGGGAAGCCTCCTGGGAGATGTGAATTAGCCAGAACTGACTGCAGTTATTTCCTGGTCTCATTGTGCTCCAATGATTTCCTCAGACTGGCCCGCTTGGGAAGTGGGCGGGCTGTCACACGCACTGACCAATGTGAGTTCCTGGTTGGGCAAAGCCGAACTGCTTGGGACAGGTCCCCGGGAGGAAGGCTATTGGATACGATCAAATCTGGAAGGGGAGGAAAACAGTTTAACAAACGAAAGGAAACAGCGCCTACTCCCTATCGTTCTTAGAAATACCAACAAAAATTTTGGACACACCCTCCAACCTTCCGCACGGCCTGAGATCTCTCATTGGGTTTGGTAATTTGAAAGAGAAGTCCCGTCTCTGCAGAGCTTATTGGGGGTTCTGACACACACAGGAAGTGACAGTAACTCAGTATGTTGGCTGAATGACTATGACACAGAACATGTATGTAGTCAGTGGAGAGCCATCTGACCAACACAGCCGGCAGAGCCAGTTCCTGCAGGGAACTGTGTGAGCAGAGCGGATTAGGAAGAGGACAGAGGGAAATCAACTTGAGACGCTGAATGTCTGTGTGTGTGTGTTGTGTGTGTGTGTGTGTGTATTTGTACGTCTGTATGTGTGTGTGTGTGTGTGCATGTCTGTGTGTCTGAGCCTTAACGCAGACAGATTGGTGAATCTGAGTGTCCAAAACATCAGAACTAGAGATAATGTAAACCTGTAGAGAACTGCTTCAGAACTGCTAAGCTGCCAGGAGTGTAAGTCAGTGACAGGATCTATGCTCTGAAGTAAACAGACTGTATTATGAGCGTAAAAGAGGGGGATCTGAGTCCCTCTGGATGAACAGGAAAATAAAAGTGATCTGACTTATCATTGTAACACCTGCCCCTCCTGGGCCCCCTGCTCCTCCTGCTCCCCCTGCTCCTCCTTCTCCCCCTGCCCCTCCTGCTCCACCTGCTCCTCCTGCTCCCCCTCCCGGAGCAGCGCTCGGTATCCCCAGCATGCTAGCTACCACCGGCCCAACGCACGCTAATCAGCTACTCATCACTAACCGGACTTGTCTGGTTTCCCCATGACACACACCTGGTTCCTGTTTCCCCCAACTAGTTGTAGTATATAATGCCCTCTGGTTTCCCTGTCTGTGGTTGGTTATTATTACACGTCACTGCGTTACGCTGAGTCGTTGTTCCAGCTCACTGCTTTTCGAAGCCTTTTGCATTGATATTTAGACTGGGTGTTCTTGCACTCAGTGTTTTGTTCCCTGCACTCATTTGGTGCACTGCTATTTTTGTTTGGAATTAAATAGTTATGGTTGAATCCTGCGCCTGCCTCCAGAACCCTTCTATCGTAACAATCACTGGCTGTGAAAGGCAGGAAGACTGAAACCCTCCTCAGAGACATTCACCCAGGAGAGGTCATTGTTCCCCTTTTCTCTCTTTTATCTGCCCTCTGTCTCCCATTCACCACCCTCTGGTTCACATCACTGGCATCACTGTGCCAGCCTGGTTGACATGACAAAAACAGAGAGAGACCGAGAGAGAGAGAGACAGAGTGAGACAAAGAGAGAGACAGAGAGAGAGGTTTCAAGGCACCCTGGTGTGTTGTTTTGTGTATGTGTGTGTGTGTGTGTGTGTGCATGTTTTTGTTTGTGTGTGTGTGTGTGTGCGCACGTCTGTATAGTGCAACATGTTGAAGTGGTGGCAGTTTTCCCCTAGTGAGTGGTATACAGCTCAAAACACACCAGTCTCACACTGACATCTTTATCATGCAGAAGGGAGGGGAGCTGGCAGCCCAGAAACACCCCCCCAGCCAGACTGTCAGATCATCTGTTGGAGCACACAGCAAACACACAGGTTGATACTACAACTAGGCTTCTCACTGTCCACTGTTTCCTCCTACTGTATGACTCCTACTGTATGACTCCAACTATATAACACCTCCTACTGTATAACACCTCCTACTGTATGACTCCTCCTAGTGTATGACTCCTCCTACTTTATAACTCCTCCTACTGTATGACTCCTCCTACTGTATAACTCCTACTATATAACACCTCCTATTGTATGACTGCTACTGTATAACATCTCCTACTGTATAACTCCTCCTACTGTATAACACCTCCTACTCTATGACTCCTCCTACTACATGACTCCTCCTACTACATGACTCCTAGTGTATAACTCCTTCTACTGAATGACTCCATCTGTATAACACCTCCTACTGTATAACTCCTCCTACTTTATAACACCTCCTTCTGTATGACTCCTCCTACTGTATGACTCCTCCTACTGTATGACTCCTCCTATTGTATGACTCCTCCTATTGTATGACTCCTACTGTATGACTCCTGCATAACTCCCACTGTATAACTACTTCTCGTATTGTATAAAATCCTCCTATATAACTCCTCTTATTGTGTAACTTATCCTGTAGCGCTCCTCCGCCACCACTGAAACTAGAAATACAAACATTTCGCTGCACCTCCTACAAAATGTACCAATCTGTGTATGCGTCCAAACTATACAGAACGGCAGCAGGATCCACAGTAACTCAGCAGCATTGAACATGCTATACTGGTCCTTTCCATGATGCAGTCTTAACAATGAGCAACTATAGAGGCAAACATTCCCTCCACACTCTGCCTCCTGCTATGTCCCATTAACAGGCTGCCAGTGTGCAGACAGGCCAAGGTCTGAGTGGCAGAACTATGACAAGGTATTTTAATATGTGGGGGGCTATAAAGCATTAATATTATGTCTGAACCACTAAAGGCTCCTCCTACTTACCAAAGCTCCCAGTGGAATCACTGTAGAGGGAGCTCACTGCACACTAACTCACTACGCAGACACATAAACACAGTCACACACACACACACACACACACACACACACAAAGACACCGTTTTTGTAGGTTGCGTTAAGGGTCAGGCGGTGCTAAAGGCCATTGGCGCACACTGTGGCTGTCACCACAGTGTGACACATCTACAGCCCCATTCATCACGCTGTAGGTGAAGGTAGCGTGATCCTGTCAAGGACAACCCACCCTACTGACGGACACATTGCTTACAGCTAGACATCACTGGTGGAGTGGCATTGCTCCATCCTCAGCAGCCCACTGGACAGTTAGAAAGCTGTGTGATGGAGGAACTGACTTGGACCCGTTTCTTCTTTACCTTTCAAATGGCATGGCCCATAGGAGCAACATGGAGGAAAGGGTCATTTGAGCACATCCTACTAATAGAGTCACACCGCACCAATTACAGGAAGTAGAACGGCGTGTGGATGTACAGAGTTCATTAAGCAGAGAAAAACAGGATTCCCAGTGGGACAGAAGATTAATGGAAGGCAGCTCTCAAATGCCGACATACGTTGATCAACAGTGTATACTGCTATGCCTAATTATCATATTTATACTAAGTGTGTATGTAAAATACACTCTTAAAAAGCTTTCACTTGGCTTCCATTCATGTTTGATTCAAAGAAGATAGACCAGAGGCTTTTGAAGCTGGACAACAAAATGCTACTCAACAACAAAAATAAATGGAAATTGGAACACTTATATTTTTCATTTGAATTAACTACCCCTTTAAGAACTCATATCACAGTATTCAAAACACAGGTGAGGAGTACTGTAGCTTGAGGGAAAATCATGATGTGTTGGGCGAAGGAAAGTAGAGGAACAGGGGAGAGAAGATTTCAATCAACAATTTTACATTACAATTCAGTGTATGGCTTCTCAAAATGCCATAAATTACACTGATTCTCCTTGTATTCAGTCATCTTTCACTGAGCCATCAGTAGAGCGCATAACATCCATCATTCTAGCAGCTCCCATGGGCAGTAAAGAAGGATGAAAAAAGAAAAGACAGAAAAACACAGCCAAAGAATGGCAGAGAAAAGTAGTGAAAAGCTAATAAGGGACAGGAAGAATAAAAGAGAAGAGGGGGCTGAAGGTACGAATACATTCTACCAAAACAAAACTTGTGTTGTGTTCTTGGCCAGAACAGAAAGCATCGTCCAGATAACTGCAGCTGTGCTTATGGTGTTATGGTTGTTGCGCCATTGGAATCATGGTTAAACATGTTACTGAAACTATTAAGACCTGACAGTGGGAAGTGAAATGGTAAAGCCTCCTGTCACTGTCCTTTTATAGACTAAAATGTGGTGACAGCTCTCTCTGTCTCTCACTGTGTCTCTCTATGGATCTCTCTGTCTCTTTATGTGTCTCTCTGTCTCTCTCACTGTCTCTCAATTCAATTCACTTCAATTCAATGGGCTTTATTGGCATGAGAAACATTTGTTTACATTGCCAAAGCAAATGGAAATTAAATACAGGACCACTGAAAAAGTACAAATAATTCAAGATTACACGTTAACAGTACAATTCTTTTTCTCTCTGTCTCTCATTCTCTTTCACACTCTCTGTCCCTCTCTTTCCCTTTCTCTCTCCGTGTCTGTGTCTCTCTCTGTGTCTCTCTCTGTGTCTCTCTCTGTGTCTCTCTCTGTGTGTGTCTCTCTCTGTGTCTCTCTCTGTGTGTGTCTCTCTCTGTGTCTCTCTCCGTGTCTGTGTCTCTCTCTGTGTGTGTCTCTCTCTGTCTCTCTCCCTGTCTCTCATTCTCTGTCACACTCTGTCTCTCTCTATTTGTCTCTCTCTGTGTGTGTCTCTCTCTGTGTCTCTCTCTGTGTGTGTCTCTCTCTGTCTCTCTCCCTGTCTCTCATTCTCTGTCACACTCTGTCTCTCTCTTTGTCTCTCTTTCTCTCTCGCTCTCTCTCTCTCTGTGTTACTGGCCTTTATTAACAACTTTTCAGCTAAAGCCTTTCAACTTCACTGACAGCTTAACTATTGGTCGGCTTGTTGCCATTGTATGAAATCCTTTCCAACATAAAAACACATTCATGGTTGGTTCACAGAAATATAAAGTGTGCAATGGAAGAGCTTTCTATCTCCCTGGGGCTGCTGCTCTATCTGAGGATGTGACAGGTTATCATTTTACTTCATAAATTAGAGGCAGTTATTTCTAACCACCACTTTCTCCAGACCAGCAAACAACAAAAAACATAACAACAAAACATTTTGGTACTGCTTTGTAAAACCACTTAGTACTGAAACAGAATAATATGTAGTAATAAACCATAAAAATGACATGTGTAGTAATAATCCAGAATAAAGTAATGCATAGTAAACAGAATAATATAATGTTTAGTAATAAACCAGAATAACACAATGTGTAGTAATACACCAAAATAAAGTTATGTGTAGTAACCAGAATAATGTAATGCATAGTAATAAACCAGAATAATATAATGTGTAGTAACCAGAATAAGGTAATGTATAGTACGAAACTAGAATAATATAATGTGTAGTAACTAGAATAAGGTAATGTATAGTAATAAACCAGAATAATATAATGTGTAGTAACTAGAATAATGTAATGTATAGTAATAAACCAGAACAAAATAATGTATCTCTCTAACCCCAGCCATGGACATCAAGGTCCCCCTAACCCCAGTCATGGACATGAGAGAGTGTGTGTGTGTGTGTGTGTTTAGGTGCAGTCTGTGCATCAGATGGATGGTTTAAGGGATTCAACGTGTGTGTGTTTGTGTGTACATGTGCAAGTGTAAAACCAGAACCCTTGTGTGATATTTGATCCCTCCCCCACACATACACACATAGGCAGGCACACACACACACACACACACACACACACACACACAAACAGTCAAAGTTAAATAATGCTGGGACATCCCAAGTGATAAGCTGTTTACAACAGTGCACAGTGTTTTCACACCTGTGTTGGCACAATAGAGAATTTGCATAAAATTGATGTTTTCTGCCTGTTAAACTACCCCAATTTAATTTGAAAGTGTGACAGAGAGAAATAGAGACAATTTAGAAACCATTCACAGACCAGGGGTGAATTTCGATTCAACTCCCTACCGACACAGCATATAGAATTATTTGTAAGTGGGATTATCACAGAATTACACAAAGTAGTAGATCACAGATAATCCCATTTATTAAGTAATTTATGATGCCTCTGGGTTTATCTCTCATATCACCTTTGGCATGTATTACCTTGCATCAACACAACAAGTCAGGATTATAAATTCTACAGTGCCCCTTTAAATTGGGATTATAAATTCTACAGTGCCCTTTTAAATTAAGGTAACCCTTAATTTAAAGGTACTCTGTGTAGAGTTTAACCCTTAACTTAAAGCGAACCTGTGTAGAATTTAACACTTAAATTAAAGGTACTCTGTGTAGAACTTAACTCTTAACTTAAAGCGAACCTGTGTAGAATTTAACCCTTAACTTAAAGGTACTCTGTGTAGAGTTTAACCCTTAACTTAAAGTGAACCTGTGTAGAATTTAACCCTGAACTTAAAGGGGACCTGTGTAGAGTATAACCCTTAGCTTAAAGTGGACCTGTGTAGAATTTAACCCTGAACTTAAAGGGGACCTGTGTAGAATTTAACCCTTAACTTAAAGGGGACCTTTGTAGAATTTAACCCTTAACTTAAAGGGGACCTGTGTAGAATTTAACCCTGAACGTAAAGGGGACCTGTGTAGAATTTAACCCTTAATTTAAAGGGGACCTTTGTAGAATTTAACCCTCAATTTAAAGGGGACCTGTGTAGGGTTTAACCCTTAACTTAAAACAGACCTGTGTAGAATTTAACCCTGAACGTAAAGGGGACCTGTGTAGAATTTAACCCTCAATTTAAATGGGACTTGTGTAGAATTTAACCCTTAATTTAAATGGGAACCTGGGTAGAATTTAACTCTTAATTTAAGGGGACCTGTGTAGAATCCTGCCTCTAACATTAACACTGAATTGTAAACAGTGATACCACTTGTCTCCTCCTCTTCCCTCCCTTATCAAATGAGACTGGAATAGTATTAGCTTCTCCACACTGAAAGTGACCAAGTTTGGGGGGGGGTCAATTTCAGTGGGGAATATCTCAGAGACTTGGAACAATTTTTCACCTAAAAAATTCCCTGCCAATGTCCTTCAAGTCAGTAAGAGAAATGAAAAATGTGTCCTCAGTGTTAAATTGTCAAAAAATCTGTCACGTCCCCGCCTCCGCGAGCGCGCAGCAGAGGGCGCCCGCGCCCCTGAGTCTCAGTGCACACCAAATCACACACCTGTCACCAATCACCAAATCACACACCTGTCCCCAGTCACCTCATCAGCACGCA
>JACXGI010021267.1:0-10375 GCA_016801175.1 Esox masquinongy | reverse complement strand
GAAGTTTTAGAGCACTTCATGCTTCCTGCTGCTGACCAACTTTATGGAGATGCAGATTTCATTTTCCAACAGGACTTGGCACCTGCACACAGTGCCAAAGCTACCAGTACCTGGTTTAAGGACCATGGTATCCCTGTTCTTAATTGGCCAGCAAACTCGCCTGACCTTAACCCTATAGAAAATCTATGGGGTATTGTGATACGCCAGACCCAACAATGCAGAAGAGCTGAAGGCCACTATCAGAGCAACCTGGGCTCTCATAAGACCTGAGCAGTGCCACAGACTGATCGATTCCATGTCACGCCGCATTGCTGCAGTAATTCAGGCAAAAGGAGCACCAACTAAGTATTGAGTGCTGTACATGCTCATACTTTTCATGTTCATACTTTTCAGTTGGCCAACATTTCTAAAAATCCTTTTTTTGTATTGGTCTTAAGTAATATTCTAATTATCTGAGATACTGAATTTGGGATTTTCATTAGTTGTCAGTTTTAATCATCACAATTAAATGAAATAAACATTTGAAATACATCAGTCTGTGTGTAATGAATGAATATAATATCCAAGTTTAACTTTTTGAATGGAATTACTGAAATAAATCAACTTTTTGATGATATTCTAATTATATGACCAGCACCTGTATACTGGAGACACAGCCCTCAAGGTTTCACTGAAAAACAAGTTCAGCCTCACAGTAGACTCATCCAGCAGTACAGTTACTTTAACTGGACAGAATCTGCAGGCTGAAGACACAGCTGTGTATTATTGTGCCAGGGATTCACAGTGATACAAATCAGCATTGAACCTATACAAAAACAGACAGTCCTTAAACAGTTGAAGTTACAGAAATCTATCAGGAGGGGATGATAAAGTAATTTTCTTTTGTGAACATCCTCATGGAATAATGCACTCGTTTGTAGATTGGTACAATACCTATGAGTGAACCTTAATTCATACAAATATATATGAAGAAGCAATAATCTACTTTTGTTGATGGCTAAGTTACGGAAAGACAAGTCAACTCAGCCTTTACACAGAGAGAGGAGAAATCCATCTGAGGAGACAAAACCCACTGTCCTCAGGCTAGTACTCACTAACCTTACTCATTGGAGGGATGCTCCATAAGAAATCCATCAATTAGTAAAGCTAACCCATTAATATGACAAAACAGAATTCTCCCCCCTTTACCTTTCCTGGGGCATGAAAACATTAAAACTGAAAGCAAAGGTTAAAGACATTTTTTTGTGTCGAAATGCAATTTTACCCCTAGAACAAGCCCTGATTTCCTCTGTTGTAAATATGACCTCTCACTCAGCTCACTTCCTCTGTGATCCATAAACTTCACTGGAAGTTAAATGTATTTTGACAAATGGAGGAGTGCCAGTCTGTTTCTATGAAAGAAGGTTAATCAGTTTTCTACATAGGCTTGTATAATTTCCTTTACTTTAGTGTTAAAGGTCATCAAATGAATATACAGCAGTCACATTTCCCAAACCTACTGAAATAGTTATGCTCAGAGTTGGGGAGTAACGGACATGTAACGGATTGCAAATAAACAGTAACTGTTATCCGTTATCGTTACCAACAAAAATAACAACTATTTGTTAGATAGCTGTAACATGGCGCTGCCTTCAAGATAAAACATTATATGGAATTTACCATGACATTTGAGGAGAAAAGGTGTGTTGGCACTCTGCTGAGCTAAGAGTGCAGGTTTAGAATCACAGTTTATTTATTTCATTTGTGTTTTGAAAATCCATCACTGGAGGCCATAATAATTGCAGGTTACCTTTGCGCGGGTAAATCTTATTTCTATACGGGTGTTCAAGACTGCAAACGTGCATTCGCGTGCGTGAGGTTTCTGCAACATGTTGTTGGTTGTGGAGCAAAACATCAGCCTACCGCAGATTTAGTTTATGTGCGAAAAGCTACGGATATCTTAATTTTTATATACAACTGTAACGAGGACTCGCGTGGGAGACCCACGCCCTCCCTGGTGTGATGTTCGGCGTGCGTCATCGCCGGCCTTCTAGTCACGCCGCTCCTCCTCCCACGGCACTGTCATGTCTTGTTATTGCACACACCTGGTGTCCATTCCCTCATTAGGTTGCCTATATTAGTTCCTGTGTTTCTGGGCGTCTTTGTGAGGTATTGTTCTATGTTCGATGTTGTACTGAGAAGCTCTTGGTGTTTTTGAGAGCACTTGCATACTTGTTTTTGCGCTTGTGCGCTTAGTTTTTTGTGTCCCATTTAAAAAAGAAAATACAAGCTACGTTAACCGCCTCCCTGCATTTGGTTCCTTACTTCCACACACACCCTTGTGACAACAACAATGTCAATACCCTTTTTGAGTAACTGCCAATTATTTTTCAAAAAAGATTTGAAGCAATTAAAAACATGAATTAAACACAAATAACTGAATAGGCTAACGCATCATTAGATTTTGGATTATGTTCAGATAAAAAGATTCTGGAAGATCGAGAGTTATTGGATCAATTGGAATGACTGAATATCTGACAGACCTTTAGCGTTTAGAGATGTAGCCCTATCATATTGAAGTAGAAAGCAATGGTTTAGAAACCCTTTCCAAAGGCACTGTACGCAACCCATAAGGTAAAATGCAAATTCCGTTTTTGGACAGCTATGTAAACTCTAACATTGATTGATCCCGCAATAGGTGTTCAGTTGGTTATAGGCTATTCTTATATTTTTTTTCTGATGCCTCTTAATATGAAAGTAATCTAAAAGTAATTCAAAGTAGTCAGATTACGTTCCTGAGTTTGAGTAATCAAAAAGTTACATTACTGAATACAAATGTAGACAGATTGTAACAGATTACATTTAAAAAGTAACCTACCCAACCCTGGTTATGCTAATATAAAGGCAGTAACTTCATAAGTATCCTTACTTACAGAATGCACAAAACAAATGATATACTGTACAAATCAGTAAATGGCTAGAGTGTAAAACACTTGAAAACCTCAATACTCAAGCATTCATGCTTTCTAGGAGTGTAATAAAATACAACAGCTATGGTACAAAACGCAAAGTTGGCTTTCTGATGCTTTACATTTTAGAATAAAACTAAATCCATCTATTTATCTATTTCAGGACATGACATATGGGGGTGATATGAGATACCCAGTGGGATGGGTGAATACTTTCTCAGCAATAACAGTCAAGAAATGTTTGCTTACATATTGGAAATCAAAGGATGTACCATCTCTGAGAGAGTGGAAAAACCTCACATTGTATTGTTTAAATATCTTGCAATAGAAAGACACAAAATTAATTTGTTTGCAGGGCAGTGTCTGTGTGGATGTTTGCAGGGTAGTGTCTGTGTGGATGTTTTGTAGGGTAGTGTCTGTGTGGATGTTTTGTAGAGTAGTGCCTAGGTTGATATTTGTAGGGCAGTGTCTATGTGAATGTTTGTAGGGTAGTGTCTGTGTGGATTCTTGTATTCACTAAATGTCTGTTGGGATTTGGATGTTTTGACGGGTTAAATGCAGACGGTATTTGTTCTATTATACACGTCTCTAAAATTAACCATTATTTGGAGCTAACGTGTGTTGAATTGTTGTTCAGATGTTTGTAAGTAATGTTCATTTTGAGTCTTGTATTTGTCTTGGTTTCTCAAATGTAATGTCTTTAAGGGTAAGGTCAGGTTGTTGTATAAAGAAAGGAAAATAAAATTATATTAAAAAAGTAAATGGCTAGACATGAGCTTGATTTTTAAAATGTATTACCTCTGCCTTAATTTAACCAGCTAGGACAATCAAGAACTAATTATCACTTATCAGTTTACAATGACAACCTGACAATAGCTATAACAATTGCAAGATAACACATCTTTGTTTTGTCTTTTTGCTCTGATTGATTATATAGATGCAAGGTATTGTGGGTAATATAAGGTGAATTGCTAGTTATATCTTGTAAATTAGTAGGTTGTTCTCTTAAGTGGTGTTAGATAATGTTAGCAGCTTAAGGAAAGATGGGTTGGGTTTTCTCCAGCGGGTCTGTTTGTCAATACTTATTTTGTCTGTGTCATTGTGGGGTAGACATTTCCATTGTTCATGTCTCAGTCTTTAATCTTAATGATGCAGAAAGTTAAAGTAATTTTGAGATTAACATAAAAGAAGATATACATACATACAATGAGAAGTAACAAAAATGTAAAATAAAATAACTCAGTATTTTGTGTGGGCTCCCTTAGAATGCAAAACTAACAATTGCTTTAGAGGGCCGTAGTTTGATTTCTGATTCTGGTGTTGAATTATTCTAAGCTTTATGAATGATTAACAGAAACTCTTATTTAGGTTTTGGCTGCTACGTGCCCTTTTTCCTTTCTAAATAATCCCACACAGCTCAAATTACATTGAGTTCAGGGCCCTGAAGTCTGTGAGCATTACATCTGTAGATGGCCATTTAATATAAGACATTTTCATATAGTTAAAGCATGTACATAAGTGCCAGAATTCACTGGAAGTCCCTCAAAGACGTGTCCTGTAAGTACTGTTTATCAAATGCAGCTTTTTGGGTCTTCAACTGTGTTTTCTGTCAAGAACTTGTCCAATTCTTTTCAAATTACTTACTAAATTTATTGTTGCCATTACACAAGATATCAATTATAATTAAAGCTGCAAGCAGCATTTAGCGGGTTTCAGCATTTAAGCTACTACTAGCCAGAGTGCAAATTTTTTTCAACCTATATCCAAAGTTACAAGCAATATGACATTTATGGTTTTTACTTTCCTATAGTGCCCCCTTGTGGCCAATTGAAACATCATTCACACAAAGTAAAATCACAACCCTGATCATGTGTACCAAATGTAATCTCACTGAGTGAAAAAGAACAACAGATTCTGTGTTATGGCTATTATGGCACCACTGTTCGACCAAACTGAATTAACTTGCATGTTACATTGTAATAGTTTTCAGGACATTTACCTCAATTGGCATTATAATAAAATTTTCTGCATCAGATAAATATGGATACTTCAAAAGTCTGACACTATCAGAACAGTACAACCCCTTAAGCACCAAACAATGTAACCAAGAATTTGCTTGAATTTTTCAGAATGTAATAAATGTGCCCTAATCGCTTGGTAAATGTAACTGAATGGAAGTTTGTCAGACTTCCCCAGCGCAGAGAATATAAATGATTTCAACTTTTGCTTGTTGTACGATAATGATGGGGTCAGAACAGATAATCATTATCATTTTCAAAAGGTATGCTTACTTAAGTATGTGTTTTAACATCAATGATTGAGCAAACTATTTATTTTAGAATTGTTTAATTTCAATGATCAAAAGACTATTACAGGTGGCAACAATAAAACTAATAACTTTCCAGATTTTAATGTATTTGGAAAATACCCTCCCTATTCTTATTATAAAAATATGTTGACTTTGGTAGGGCATGGGCATAAAGGCCATTTGTTGTTGTTAAATTACAACTCAGATTTCATTTTAATTTAACTGCCATGTCTACAATTAAAAGGTGCAATTGATCATTTTTGTCCTCCGAAGTGGAATTGTAGAAACAAATGAAAACAGAAATTACTTAATTACTGAGAATGTATTATCTACTGAGGCGTGAACACAACACCCTCTTTACCAAAAGCAAATGTTTAATAGCTAAAGCATTAGTTATAATGTTCATGTCACCAGAATGCTTTAAATTAACTAACGCTAGCTTAGACTGAGGCTTTTCTAGCAATTACGAGCATAGATTAGCTACCGAGTCTTGAAAGCATGACACCTAAATGGTCATTTCTGAATCTCTAAATGGTCAAATTATTAGTAGCTAAACCGTATGTTATAATGTTCAAGTCACCAAAATGATTTTAGATGGACTAATGCTAGCTTAAACTGAGGTTAGTTAAATATATTTCCGTTAGCTAACGTTACTAGCTAGCTTACATCGATAGCATTTATCGTTAACATTAGCCTTTTTTTGACTCTGCTAGGTAGTTTTTTTTTAAATGAAATAATCATGGCAACATTGCATTCCAATAAATATTTGCCTATAGTAGCAAGTCATTGTACCAATGAAAACAGTGTATGAGTTAACTACTGAGCATAGATTAGCTACTGAGGCTGGAATTCATAACACCATATCTAAAATGCATATTAAAAATAGCTAAACTGTCAGTTATAAAGTTCATGTCATCAGAATAATTTTAGATGGAGCAACTAGCCAGACTCCTAAAAAATCCACTAGCTGCTAACTAATGAGGCAATATGAATTCCATGTACAGTATAGTGTGTGGGATTGGGGGTTAAAGTGGGACAACAATATATTGTTTTGCACAGTTCCCCATGATTGCAAATTATATTTCTAATTTTACAAACTCCTGATTATTTTGTACAATACATTCACAGTGGTACTGAAGAGTTTTTGGCAAAAAGTATCCAATGTACATTATAGTGGGGAGGATGGAAAATAAGGCCTTTACACACTGCATTGTTCCAGGCTAAGACCGGCCCCGAGTTAGCTTAGCCTGTGTTCACACAAGAGTTTGTCAACCCTGGGCTGAGGATTCACACTTGTGTTCCTAAGCCCTGGGCTAATGGACAAATACAACATTTTACATTCTATGATAAGCTGCAAATGTTGCGTTCTCTCTGGCATGCGAATAATGTTACTGTAGCCTACATCACTGACACATGATCAATATTATGCTACCACGATTTAATTAACGACTTCATGACATCTACTAATCAAGATGCCCACCCTGTCGGTATTTACTTGAACAACTTTGTCATAACTACGCAAAGAAAGAGAAAAACGTTAGTCAACCTTAATTATTTCGACATATTTGCTGGATTTACATCCAAAGCAAGCTGCAGTAACTAATTCGCTAAGATAGAGCCGGTATAATGAAACGACGAAACTTTGCAGAGTGAATGGACCAAAACAGACGAAGATGTTGGAAACGGTGCGCGTCACGCATATGTAAATTAAGTGAAAGGGCAGCTTTTGTGATTGGACGATAAACGTTCTATGGTTTGTTTTTGACCCTGTTTCACACTGGTTATTTTGTCACAATTTTTCTGGGGCTAGCCCTGACATGTCAGTGCTAACACTGCTCCAGAGCATGGTCGGCTAGCCCTAGGCTAAGGGTGGTGCTTTCCCACTTCAAAATATGCAAGTGTGAACACTTGCTTAGCCCTGGGCTTAGGAGGCCTTTAGCCCAGGGCTTAGGATGCTGTTGGCCCTAGGCTATGGTGCAGTGTAAACACATCTAGTGTTGTTGGATGTATTGCACAATCAATCTCCAAAGCAAATGTGCACAAGCAAATAAAAACCAATAACATCAAAATAGGATTTTTATATTATCATGTTCTCTACGTTAGCTTATATAAGCTCTAACCATTTCTTCTGTGCTCCACCTTATAATATTCTTTAACCTATGTAAAGTTTTATTGAAATTGTAATTTTGTTTCATTTATAATTTCCCCCACATAGTTTTTCCTTTGAAAATGTAGCCTACGCAACACAAATTACAGACACCGACTATTTTGAAGGCAACATATGAAAATCGGAAGTCTTATTGTTGCTGACTAATCTCTAATGTAGAGTGTTACTGTTGCTACCAAAGTTAAATAAATAATAGGCCTGCAAGTATAGAGTGGTATAGTTGTTTTTTAACGGTTTAATGAGTGCATTTCGTTTAATGCCAAGTCCTTTACATGAACGGTACACAATCGGTTGCATGGATATCCTGGAGGTAGTAACAGCTGGCCACAATCAATGACGTGCGGATACTTAATCACAGAACTCACAAACTAAATATTCTAACTAGAATCGATATCGTTATACCCCTATATCCGCATGTCAGTGTATTTTCTAAGCCCATATAGCATAAATTTAATTGACAAAGTAATCATCCCCTCTTGATAGTCATTAACCGCTGCACAACTTTTGTACATGGCAGCTACATTTATCTACTACCTTGCTGGTTAAAACAAACTATTAGCTGGATACAGTCCTAACCTGCATACCAGCCAAGTAGATTTTGGTCAGTAACCAAAACAAATGTGTTGGATGGGCATTTGATTTCCAAAGTGGGGCACTTTATCGTTACCAATAATGATTAGTAACTTCAGCACGATGGACGCAAAGCTAATAATTCTAGCACGTATGGCTGCCTAATCCTATGGGCTTTTAGGCTATTCGACATAACCATCCCATATTCACATTGACAGTGGAATAAAGCAATTTAACAAGAGGCTTACAACACTAGTAATCCAAAACATGAATACATGGCGCATGAAATCATCAAGGATGTACAGTACCATTATGCAGTATGACAGGATGCAGCAACACAAATATACATATTCATATATCGCAAAGCCCAAATCAATGATATTACAGGTACCAAAGAAATAAGAAAGTACTCACAACAACAATGTTCCTTCGACGCTGTAAGCCAGGTGTACTTGTACATAATAATAATAATAATAATAAAAAATAGAATTTATATAGCGCTTTTCTTAGATTCAAAGTCACTTTACAGGGGAGCTAGATTATAAAAACAGAACAAAACAAAACAAGATTCAGGCACAGATAAGAAGGGGGGGGGCTACGGATAGGCAGAGGTGAAGAGATGGTTCTTGAGGTGGGACTGGAAGATGGTGAGGGACTCAGAGGTGCAGATCTCTTGGGGGAGTGAGTCCCAGAGCCTGGGGGCTGCCCTGGAGAAGCCTCTGTCCCGAAAACTGCGGAGGTTGGATTTTTGGATGGAGAGAAGACCAGCTGAGGTGGATCTGAGGGACCTTGAGGGTTGATACGGGGAGAGGAGTTCAGTGAGGTATAAGGGGCCAGATGGTGGAGGGCTTTGTAGGTGAGGACCAGGATTTTTTAGGTGATCCGGTGGGAGATAGGAAGCCAGTGGAGTTGTTTTAGGACTGGAGTGATGTGGTGCCAGGATTTGGAGCGGGTGATGAGTCGGGCGGCTGCGTTTTGGACCAGTTGGAGTCGGTTGATGTTGGTAGAGCTGATGCCGAGGAGAAGTGAGTTGCAGTAGTCCAGTCGGGAGGAGATGAAGGTGTGAATGAGTCTTTCAGCAGCGGGGGGGTGTGAGAGAGGGTCTGATTTTGGCAATGTTGCGGAGGTGAAAGAAGGAGGTTTTAATGACTTGACGGATGTGAGGCTCAAGGGAGAGGGTAGAATCAAAGATAACGCCAAGGTTGCGGACCTGGGGAGATGGGGAGACAATGGTGCCGTCAATGGTGAGAGTGGGGTTATTGGTTCTGCTGAGTGTAGATTTGGAGCCTATGAGGAGGAATTCTGTTTTGTCGCTGTTGTGTTTGAGGAAGTTGTGTTGCATCCAGGTTTTAATGGCTGACAGACAGGACTTGATGTGGGAGAGGGGAGGATTGTGGGGGGATTTGGTGCCGAGGTAGATTTGGGTGTCATCGGCATAGCAGTGGAAGTCCAGGTTAAGGTGGCGGAGTATCTGACCAAGAGGAAGGATGTAGATGATGAAGAGGAGAGGGCCGAGTACGGAGCCTTGGGGAACACCTTGAGTCACTGTCGCTGTGGCCGAGGTGTGGTTATGGAGAGAGATGAAGTGGGATCTGTTGGATAGGTAGGAGTGGAGCCAGCTGAGTGCAGTGCCTTCGACACCGAGGTCTTTAAGTCTGGTGAGCAGGATGTTATGGCTCACGGTATCGAAGGCTGCACTCAGGTCGAGGAGGATGAGGATGGTGAGGGAACCGGTGTCAGCAGAGGTGAAGAGGTCATTGAGGACTCTGAGTAGAGCGGTTTCTATGCTGTGGAGGGGGCGAAAACCAGATTGGAGGGGTTCGAATTGGTTATTGGCAAGAAGATGGTGTGGCGACTATACGTTCCAGGGTTTTAGACAGAAAGGGGAGGTTGGATATTGGGCGGTAGTTGTTGAGGGAGGAGGGATCCAGACCATGTTTTTTAAGGATTGGGGTGACAGCGGCAGTTTTGAAGGCAGAGGGGACAGTTCCAAGGGACAGTGAGGAGTTGAAGAGGTTAGTGAGGTAGGGGCATAGGACGGGGAGGCATGACTTCAGGAGTGGAGTAGGGAGGGGGTCAAGGGAGCAGGTAGTGGGTTTGGAAGAGCTGATGAGTTTGGAGATTTCAGGAGGAGTGACCGGGTCAAACTGGGAGAGGAGGCAGTGAGGAGGAGGGGTTGGGAGGTCAGGAGAGATGGGGAGAGGAGGGTCCATGGTGGGTGCTGGAGTAGATACTGAGAGGTGAGATACAGGGGATAGAGATTGGTAGATGATGTTGATTTTGTCGGCGAAAAAGTGGAGGAATGAGTTGCAAAGATCCGGAGTAGAGGTCGGGAGGGTGTTGGTCCGAGGCTTGATGAGGTTGTTCATTGTGGAGAAGAGG
>JACXGI010021266.1:0-10525 GCA_016801175.1 Esox masquinongy | reverse complement strand
GGTCTTTCAAATCATTCCTTATTCTCTTCTCCCCCATACCTCCCTCTGTCTTCCCCCAAGTATCCCTATTTCTCCTGCATGTCTTCCTCTTTCTCCCCCATGTCGCTCTCTATCTCCCTGTGCGTGTGCCCCCCCCCCCTTTCTCCCTCTCTGGCTCCAGGGAGAATTCAGCACCTCACTGACAGTGTGATTTAACTCAGCGTAGTCCCATGTCTCTCTCCCTCCCTCTGATCTCCAGCCAGACCGATGGTACTGTGGGTAGGTTGTCAGCCTTGGCATCATGGTCTCCTCCCATATCAGCAACCACCTTTACCGCGAGGTGACCTGATTTCCCAGCCTCCGTTGTGTCTGTGGCCAGTATCTCACCGTTGACGGGCCATCGTTGCTTCTCACTATGCCCCCAGCCGTCATGGCTTCCCTCTGACCTCGCCCTCCGACGCGTCACTTCCTGCCTCTCTGCCCACCCGGGTTCAAATATTTGAAACTTTGAAATGTTTCTAATGCTTAACTCTTTTTTGCTTTAGTCTATCTAGAGGATGTGGTTGGCAAGGTCCTCATTTATCCTGTGGGTTCCATTGTGCCTCAGTCAGATACAGATAAAGTGTTGAGAATGATTTGAAATACCATCTGAACCCAAGTCTGCTGCTGGCCTGCCTCTCTGTCCGCCACCCTGATCGGCTTTGTGTTTTATGGTGGATTATTTTATGAACACTCTCTCAAATTACTTCCGCCCCGTTAATGTAATAATACAACTTATTTTCCTCCCTCCGTCACCTCTCCTCTTCTCAGAAGGCACACCTTAAAGACTCCAATGAAATGTAGCTCTCTGAATATATCGCATCAATAAAAAAATATGCTGCCACAATTGATCAATTTCTGTTCCCCCTAGTGGCAGTGGAGCAGTCTGGCTCCAGTCTTTGTGGCTACTGTAAGGAGATATATTTAGCTGGCTGAGGAGAGGCCAATGATACTGGTATTGTGAGGACTTTAAAGATAGTTTCAGGATTCACATTCCACTCTTATCCAGTATGGTGTCTCCTTTGGGATGAAAAAAATATACCTGATATAGACAGCTACCTTAACAAATACACAGAGACTGGGTCAGTCACTTCAATGCCGATGTCAATGCCTAAGCGATCGTTTAACACTGTGTTTTAAGTCATGTGATGAAATCCCTGCAGGTTTGACATGCATATACTGATGAAAAGATTTCTTTTAAATACCTTTAAAGCAAGTGTTCATCATACATTTAGAAATAAATGATGCTTGCTTTTCTTTGGTGAATCCGATATTCACATGTAAATTCTAACAGTTGCATTCAGATGCAGCTTGACCATCCACACTGCAGCTTGAGTGATTTATAGCACAGATTTCTTTTTTATGCAAAATAAAAATACTGGTCAATTGCTTGGTAGCAGGAGGGACTATCTTTGTTGTAGTTTGCAGGGACAATACCTGGCCATTACACTGTAGTAGAACAGTGGAATTGAAATGGTGTAGAAAGAAAAAAGAAACTGCTCAATTGCATGGTAATAGGGGGAAGATCTTTACTTTAGTTTGCAGGGAAAATGCCTGGGCGTTGCACTGAAAATACACTGAAATTGAAGTTTAAAACTAAGTGTAAAGAAGGCTACCACTGTCCAATTGCATGGTAATGGGAGGACAGCCATTCACATTGCAACTACACACAGTAACATGAAGGTACCAGGCAGGGCCGACTGTAGCCATGAGTAACATAAGCGGTTGCTTAGGGCCCCATCACCACTAGGGGGCCTCCGACTGCTAGGGAGCCCCCAACCGATAGGGGAGAGGGGCCCCAAATGAAATTTGCTTAGGGCCCCCAAATGGCTAGAGCTGGCAGTGGTAACAAGTAATGGGGATAGCTACTGCCTTAAATCTCCATTGTTTTGTGGAACTTTTCTTAAAGTTTCCTTGTTATTTCAGCTTAAGCAAACAAATGATAAATGGGTAATTAGCTTGCTGTTACTCAGAGCTGCCATTTCAGTTACGTTTTTTCCCCACAACATTCCTTGCACTTACCTTTTAATTTCCGCTGCAACATGTTTACTTGTGATGTGTAGTTTAGCATTGTTGTTACCCAGTTGCTTCCTCTTTGTTTCAATGTTGTTTCATAAATTTCCTAGTTATTTCCATCCTGTGAAATAAAGTGCTAACAATACTTTTTAAAATATATTCCATAATATAAGTATGTAAGTAAAGTATAAATATATATAAATAAACAAACAAATATATATATATATATATTTGTTTGTTCATTTATATATATATATAAATATATATATAAATATATATAAATATATATATGTTATATATAAAATATATATATTTCTTTGTTAATATATATATATATATATATTTCAAATGTGGGGTTCTGCCCCAATGCCCTAATGGGCGGTCCGCCACTGATGTCGGGCATGCTGCCACTGTGTGTTGTTCCATGTCGTTCATTCTTCTCCTTTAGTTCCAGTGTTTCTACATGGTATTCTGTTGTTGGGTTTGGTGTGTCTGGGAACCAGGGCCAGGCTTATAGCTATAAGGCTTGTCTGCGCAGTTGGCATGCTGCTAAAGCCCTCTGCCTCAGACCATTCCCTCTCCCTAATCCCTCTCTTATATACCCAGTCACAGCACTAAGGAACACCACAACACATTCTCCATCTTCATCACCCAGCTATATCCCTTTCTGTCCTTCTCCCTCTGTCTCTCATTCTCCTGCTCCCTCTCTCATGCCTTCACCCTCTCATTCTTTCTCCAGGTCATCCTCTCTCTCTCCCCTTCCCTCTCTCTCTATCCCTTCCTCCAGTCACAGTAGTAAAAACGAAATGACACATTCTCCATGTCTATATTCTGTCTGGCACATTGCTCTACAAACACGCACCATGCTGAATACCATCACGTTCTGTACTATTTTCTCTCAACCATTTTTCCTAACAGAAATCAAGATCCCCAAGATCACCCAAACCTACCCACACCCCTGATAGGGCCAGAAATTACTGGGAAAAGTTTTGACTTTAAATCAAACAATTATTTTTTACTGTTACCCAAATAATATAACAGTCACTAAAGGTTTAATTTGGGAACATTTATTGCAGTTCACGTCAAGGACAGTGAACCGTGCTCTTGGTGCCATTTTTAGTCAGATAGTGAAATTCGTTCAACACCTCGAGTTCCTGAACAAGAATTCTGGCTCAATTATTGATTGTATTAATAGAAATCCTTGTCATTCTATCTTTTATGACTTATGTAGCACACGATTGCTTGCCGGCAACGCCATCTTTATTTAGTGAGTTGAGGTCCTCAGATAACTACTAAAAACAACATGATAAAACAAATCCTTCTAAAATCAAGAGTGGAACACGGGAACAGGCAACTGATCTAAGGAGAAATGTACTTTAGTTCTCATTCAATTAATTAGTTATAATGAATGTTTTTCAATCATAATCTCACAATCTAATACTGTTACTAAAATCAATTGGAGTTACCAATTGGAGATAGAAATTATAATTAATTGCATGTTGCGGGTATAAAATCAATTGTGTCAAAATGCTTTATTAATGGCTTGTGGAGTTGTCACAGTATTTTGAACACCAGGTCCCCTGTAGTGAGTCTTTCAGTACTCCAAAGAAGCTAGGTCTTGATGTCCAGGTCCAATCTATTGTATATCAGAATGAGAGGCACATGATGTTAAAGGATACATATATTTACATTTTCCTTTTAAGGGGATTTGTGTACATATTGGTTTTCATTTTAAAACATAGTCCCGCTATTTCAGGAATTGCAAATGGCCTTGTAGGCCAAAGACAACCTTTACCGTGGATGACCAAAGAATGAAAAATGTAGAAAAAAAAGGCTACAGCCCAGTAGAACTACAGAGGCTACTGTACCAGCAGAACTACAGAGGCTACAGTACCAGCAGAACTACAGAGGCTACAGTACCAGCAGAACTACAGAGGCTACAGCACCTGCAGACCTACAGAGGCTACAGTACCAGCAGAACTACAGAGGCTACAGCACCAGCAGAACAACAGAGGCTACAGTACCAGCAGAACTGCAGAGGCTACAGTACCAGCAGAACTACAGAGGCTACAGTACCAGCAGAACTACAGAGGCTAAGGACCCAAGGAGGGGGATCCTGAACTTAGAACTTAGAGTAACACTTATTTTTAAAAGACCGCTGCCCAGCTTACCAGCTTCACTTGTAGCCCGGTTGCTTGTTCCTGTCGAGAAAACAATGTCCACGGGTCTCAAACATGTCCAGAGAGCTCAGCTTCTAACACACAGCGGGTAGACTTTTATCAGTAGAAATGCAGCTGATCTCTCTCAGGTGTGCATCGCAATAAGACCGAGTGGCAATGTGGCTAGCTCCGGCCTAAACATGCTGGTTTCGGGGGCATGGTCCACACTTCCACCTCCCGCGTTACGTGCCCACATCTCCGGGCTCCCTTATCTCATTTGGTCAGCCTACCAGGCAGGCAGCATTATAGTCTCCCTACACCTCCGAGCTCTTCCAGCCCCCAGGAGAGAAACAGGGGATATTGAGTTATTGTAGAGTCTGCTCGTTTTGGTGCTCGGGGGGACGGAGAAATGGAGGAGGGATTGAAGGAATGGAGGGATCATCTCAGCCCAGCACGGAGGAGTGTGATAAAAAAAAAGAGAGGAAATGGAACCGTTTTCCCCTCTTCCCCTGCTGCCCTTACCTCTGTCCCCCTGGGTTCAAAATGTGTATTAGAAAAGCTCCTCTCCTGAGGGGCCCCGTTGAAGGAATAACATGGCGGGGGGTGGGCCAGGAATCAGTGTGTCGGCTATGCTCCTCTCCACCCCTGCTCTGTTTAAACGGATCAGGGTGCTCCCCATTCTCACCGGGCCAAAGAGGATAAAGATACAGTATGCCACCCAGGATTGGGGATTGTGAGGCCAGCCGACCTGGGAAGTTACCTGTCACAGTCCCATGGGCAGAGTAAGGGATTTCACCCGCCATGGAGGTAGCTGTAGGGGGCAATTTTTTGAAGGATTGCACAATAAAAAAATGTCTGGATTTAAGATCCAGAGGAGTGGTGTCAGTAGGGTTAGGGGATTGCATGTGATATGTACGTAAAGGGGTGGTGTGACGCTTTAATGTTGAGGGACTGCAGATAGACAGGTGTGGTATTTACTGTTGAAGGACTGTAGGTGTGGTAAGTGTTATGTTGAGGTACTGTAGACAGACAGGTGAGGTGAGTGTTATGCTGAAGTACTGTGGACAGACAGGTGAGGTGAGTGTTATGCTGAAGTACTGAGGACAGACAGGTGAGGTGAGTGTTATGTCGAGGTACTGTAGACATACTAGTGAGGTGAGTGTTATGTTGAGGTACTGTAAACATACAGGTGAGGTGATTGTAATGTTGAGGTACTGTGGACAGACAGGTGAGGTGACTGTTATGTTGAGGTACTGTAGACAGACAGGTGAGGTGAGTGTTATGTTGAGGTACTGTAGTTATACAGGTGAGGTGAGTGTTATGCTGAGGTAATGTAGTTATACAGGTGAGGTGTTATGCAGAGGTAATGTAGACATACAGTAAGGTTAGTGTGAGGGGAGGTGTGATCATTATCTGTCTCCTGGAGGCTGAGCGGTGGCAGAAGCTAGAGTGAGGTGAGGCCTGGGCAGGCAACAGGGCCGCTGGTCTAGTCTCTCTCCTTCTCTCTTCCCCTTCCCCCTGGGCCCTCCAGGCCTCTCAGAATAAATTGATTTTCTTTTCCCATTTGCCATGGGAGCCCAGGGACGGGGCGGAGGGAACCTTATTTCACCCTTACTACAGATGGAGCACTGGATGAGGGGGAATGAAGACATTGGGTGCATACCCAACGGCACTCTATTCCCTAATATTGTGCACTACTAGACCCCAGGCTTATGGGACAATATATACTGTAGGCCTCGTCAAGACTAGTCCACTACAAAGGAATAGTGCCTTTTGGGACACGTGTATGCCTCTTGTCACAGTCAGAAAGCCACTCATTTCATCCTTTCTCTAATCTCCCATTCCCAGCTACTGTAGACAGATAGAGAGCAAGTCTTTATCTCATCTTAAAGGGCCTTCACAAAAATAGTACCATTAATACCTCTCATTGGAGCGTCCCATTCTAAATGGCTGCTCAGAACCAAAACCAAATTAGAACTTTCGCTATACTGTAACACTTCACTTAATTGAGACACCCTTGACCCAAAACCCACATGTCCTACAGACCCATACCCACTCCCTGCCTCTGGACAACTCTAGGAGGAGTGTTAGAGAATAAAACAAGCAGTGCATTTATCCGTGTCGTATGATTTGTTTGGTGTCCCTTTTGGGAAATGTGTCTTGCATGTAGAAACAGCCGTTCCATTGGGATTCATTAGCCCATGCTGGGGGTTGGTATAGGAGGACTGAGGAGGTGAGCAAGGACATGGGCAGAACAATTTGATATATTTCCTCATCCCATCTTTGGCACTGATCAAGGCCACTCTGTATTCATGTCCTGACACACAAAGCCCCAAGTGTGCACCCTACATACCCACAAGCCCCCAGCAGTCTATCCTTCCTCACCCTCCCTGAACCTCTCCTCTCCAGCTCTGACCAAGGCCACTGACCACAAACAACCCCCCCCCACCCCCACCCCCCACCCCCCCCATTCACCTCATCCTTCCTGACCTCGAAATGCTGCGCCTGTGACTGTTAGAGGAGAGGCGATGAGAAGAAGCCCGGTGCACTCTAAACACACAGACACCATTGGCCTTCATCAGCTTCCAGGGCTAATTGAATCTCCCTCCTGTTCATTCGGCTTAATGTGGGGTTTTTAATCAGGTTACGGGCGGGATCAAAAATTGGAGGTTTCTGGGAAGTTGGAAAGGAGAGGAGAAAGAGGACATTTTGGGGAGGGATAAAGACGGGGATGTAGCGAGACATTGGAAAGGTAGAGAGAAATGAAGGGGAGGAGAGAGCAGCAGAGAGGGAGTCAAGGGAGTGATGATGGGGTACAAAAGGGGAGAGCGAGATATGGAGGAGAAGACTGAAAGACAGATAAATAGAGGCAAAAGGACTTTTGACAATAGACAGATATGATTCCCTGTGTGGTTGTTGTTATGGAGATAACCAGGTTAGTGCCCCATCTGGCCAAGGGTAAGGAGTAGAAAAGAGGAGGGAGGAGGAGGGAGAAGGGGAGAACAGAGAAGGAGAAGGGGAGGAGTGAGAGAAGTAGATATGGTGGTGAGGAGGGAGGGTGAACAGGTTCAGAGAAGCACAGAAATTACAGCTTGTCATCATTGTCACACAGCCCAAAACTTCAATAGGAACATAACTACATACAGTGCCTATATGTAGCCACGACATTAATGGTTATGAACTTTCTCCGAAGACCTTTCAATTTCTACTGGCAATGAGACAGCTAGTCAAAGAGGGCATTCACTATCCTTATCCAACAGATTGAACTTTAGGACATGCATGTACATAGGAAACAGGAGCTGAGGGTAACATCTTCACTGCCATGCAAAATCCCATTTGGGAGATTGACAGGCAGGATGTTGCTTGGCATTGTGTTGGCCTTGTTTCACAACAACAAGGCAGCGGGCTGATACGTGGCTGCTTCTGTCTGGGCCCCTCTCTCCTACTTTGGTGCGTCAAAAGCTCTGATTGATATTCTCTGCAACAATATGATGCCGGAATACTAAGGAGGCCATTTGCATATGCGTCGGTTGGTATTCAAGCCAACAATCTTTAAAAAAAAAAAAAAAAAGAAGAGAGAAGACAACGAATCGTCTGGTTGCATTGTGAGTCTAAAAGCCCCTATGTCTCGTCTAATGGAAGATAAATAAATAAAAGCAGGAAATCAATCGATTGTGTCTGACACAAGAGACAATGGCTCTCTGATAATGAGTGTGATGGCCACCCAATCCAGACAGACCCACCCCACCACACAGTCACTCTGACGGCCACCCCATCCAGACAGACCCACCCCCCCACACAGTCACTCTGACGGCCACCCCATCCAGACAGACCCACCCCGCCACACAGTCACTCTGACGGCCACCCCATCCAGACAGACCCACCCCGCCACACAGTCACTCTGATGGCCACCCCATCCAGACAGAACCACTCCGCCACACAGTCACTCTGATGGCCACCCCATCCAGACAGACCCACCCCGCCACACAGTCACTCTGATGGCCACCCCATCCAGACAGACCCACCCACCACACAGTCACTCTGATGGCCACCCCATCCAGACAGACCCACCCGCCACACAGTCACTCTGATGGCCACCCCATCCAGACAGACCCACCCCACCGCACAGTCACTATCACCAGGCAGCTATATAAGGACTGACCATGCCACTGTGGTCACTCTGTCTGGATACCTGATCTAGTATACCACACAACACCTTCTGCCAGACTAGCAGCATGTCTGAGGTCTACCGGGGCTGATATCAGACCAGTACATCAGGCGGAGTTTCATGCCATTATATCATAATGGACGTTCTGCGTTATGTACATATAGGCTAGCTTTACAGGCTCCAGAACTGGTCCAGTTCAAGCTGTACCAAAAGAACAGAATGGCTGTTTAAGGAAGAGACAGAAGATTGTGGATGGATGACACCCTATGATTTATCAGTGCTGGTGGGTGACGACTAGAGCCATTTATGCTTTTACTGAGGCTGTCTCTGGGTGAAGGGTGAGGGGTAAGGAGGGGTGAGGGTGAAGGGTGAGGGGTAAGGAGGGTTGAGGGTGAGATGTAACAAAGGGTGAGGATAAAGGGTGAGAGCTGAGGAGGTGTGGTCCTTGACCTTAAGACAGCCCATATCTGAGGCTTAAACATTTTAACCATGCTCCGATACGTTTTCCCAACAATGTTAACCATGTTCCAGCATGTTGCTACAGCAGGTTCTCTCAACGACGTCCGGAATCTTCCAGACGGCAAATGTTTCCATAAGCAGCTGTCTCCGCAACTGTCGTAATGGACCCCTGGTCCTGCTTACACACCCTGCGTGTCTGTCTGTCTGCCTGCCTTCCTGCCTGCCTGCCTGCCTGCCTGCGTGTCAGTCAGTCAGTCAGTCAGTCAGTCAGTCTGTTTGTCTGTCTGCCTGTATGTCTGTCTGTCTGTCTGCATGTCTGTCTGTCTGCCTGCATGTCTGCCTGCATGTCTGTCGGCCTGTCTGGACACCCACAGCTGAGACCCAGACACATAACAACTCCTCAGGTCAGAGAGACGGAGAAAATGTAAAACCTTCTCTTCCCTATCTGTCAGTGGGACTTACCTCCCCTGGTAGCTACAGTAGCTCCTCACTCCATTGAGCACCAGGGCAGCAGTTGAAACAAACAAAATTCATAAACGATGCTCTTTATGGACGCGGGGCCTCATAATGTTTATCTGAAATCTATTTCCCTGCAGCCTCATGTGAACATTAAAGGGTCATTGAACGCTACCTTGGCCATTCATAACCATCCGGCTCATCTGCGCCAGATGTCAAAATCAATAGCCAATGTCAGACGGAGGGGAGGGCTAGGGCTGAAATGTTTCATCTGGGGATACTTTACTGTCTTCTGACGCTTTGCTGCTTTCTCCCAATTTTGCTTCCAGCCCCTTTCGTTTGGGATTTTCTACACAAAATCAATGAAGTGAGCTAGTGTGTATGAACGCTGATTCTCATTTCCCATTGGTTCACCAAGAGCAAATCTTTAGTGTAGTTTTGATGCGTAATTCTACCATTTCTAATATCTCTATTTATACCATTTGATACCTATTAGCTGTTTGGCAGGTTCACCGTGACAAGGCACATTGAAAGATGTGTTTTACAACAACACTGAAACATTAAGACATCCACAAGGACATGGTTGCAATGCTATTTCTCTGTGTTATACTACTGATTAGTCGCACTGACATTTTAATGATTTCCGGAAGAACAATACTAAACTTCTCCTTGACATACGTGGAAAGGGGAATACAAATGGCACAAAAAGAATATTTAAAAATTCAGAGCTTTTGTGCAGTGTTAGTTCAGTAAATCCATACATGGGACAGCCCCAACCCAGCCTACCTCCCTGTCTATGGTCCCAGGTTGACGGGGTCTGGAGGCTGCTGAAATCCAACCCTTCCAGGATCCATACAGGATTAGCTGCTGTTTAGTTTAGGCTGATTTGTTACATTTCCCAGATCCTCAGACCAGTGCCACTAAATCTCTGACTCCCTCTGCCCCCACCAACACGGCAGCTGCAGCATAGCATGTCGTTTAAACCAGTTTGCTTCTCCCGAAACGGGAATCTCTTTCTCATCTCCACTCCCTCACCCCTCCCCTTTTACTCCCTACCCTTTAATACGTCTGATATTTTTTTCTGTCATTCCATCCTTCTGATCTTTCACAACTGTGTGTCTGCCTTCTCTATCCATCTATCTGTTTTGCTGCTGTTCTCTACCTCTGATGTGCCACTCAAACAGGATCTCCCACTACCAGCCACCTGCATCCTGTAAAATCACCTACATCTCCCACTACCAGCCACCTG
>JACXGI010021265.1:0-10363 GCA_016801175.1 Esox masquinongy | reverse complement strand
TTTTCATCAATTTTGGAGGCACGTCCAGTTCTTGGTAATGTCTCTGTTGTGCCATATTTTCTCCACTTGATGATGACTGTCTTCACTGTGTTCCATGGTATATCTAATGCTTTGGAAATTCTTTTGTACCCTTCTCCTGACTGATATCTTTCAACAATGAGATCCCTCTGATGCTTTGGAAGCTCTCTGCGGACCATGGATTTTGCTCTGAGATGCAACTAAGAAAATGTCAGGAAAATCCTACTAGAACAGCTGAACTTTATTTGTGATTAATCAGAGTCACTTTAAATGATGGCAGGTGTATAATGACTTCTATTTAACATGAGTTTGAATGTGATAATTCTGAATGTGTAATGTGAGTTTGAATGTGATTGAATGTGTTAATTCTGAACACAGCCACATCCCCAGTTATAAGAGGGTGTGCACACTTATGCAACCAGGTTATTGTAAGGTTTTTATTTTTCATTTTTCCCCCTCAAAGATTTCAGTTTGTTTTTCACTTGAATTGTTCACATTATAGGTCACATTAAAAGTGGAAAAAGTTCTGACTGTCACGTCCTGGCTATGCCCCTAGCCATCTCTCCGCTGGGCTGGGGCCATAGTCAGGACAGGACAGCAGGTGGGGCCTCTAGACACCTCTATTCATTTTGGTCTCCCCAATTGGAGGCAGGTGTAGATCATTGCCTCCAATTGGGGACCCTACTTATGTTCATGTTTGGCCACAACCCGGTGTGGTTCATTTTGGTTTTATGTCTGTACATACTGCCCCATGTCACTGGTTGCTGCTTTTGTTTTGCTTCTTTTGGATTAAAACATGGATTTCAACTACCCTCGTTTCTCTGCGCCTGTGTCCCACATCCACAACCGTGACACTGACATGATTTATCTTTGTCTCATTCGTTTACATCACAAAAACCTGGCATTTTAAAAACCTGGTATGAATCATCCATCCTAAACAAGAACAGGATATTGAGTGCATGAAGATTCCAGTAAAGGTTTTTTAATGGACCCCTAGTCATGAGAAATAAAATAAAATAATACATTTGAATGATTTAGTTCATTATTGGGCCCCATAATGCGGTGTAAAAAAGTAGAGAATTATTAATCATAATAATTGTGGATGGGTGAAGAAAATTATACCAGTCTTGAGTCCAAAGTTCTATAAAGGTTTTTTAATTTTTACATACACATGGGATAATTGACATATGACGACTTAATATGACCGCACTCAGATTAATCAAAGAATTTAGGTACAACAGGTGTCTTTGTAACTAACTCACTGGCCATGCCCCCTACTCATATTACTCACACATTTAACATAGAACAGATGCCAGGTCACTCTGAGGTCAAGCTAAGATCTCTTCAACAGATAAGCAGAGGACCCTATGGTCTGTTAATTACTCATTTACCTAGGTCACAGCATACTAAATGAAACCACTGTAGAAATGAATATAAACACATAACTGCCAATGTAATATAAAATAATAATAACATCCAGGGACATCGCTAGACCTATTTTAGGGGGGCTTCATCTGAAGTGAGCTCTCTACGGTAAATAGTAGCTAACGTTTCTAGTGGTCAGAGAAGTAAATCCTCTCAAGTTCAAAATGTAATAGCACTGGAAAGCAACGGTACGTTTTGCTAATCAATATAACCTTTCAGCTAGCCCACCACCATTTTTTATAGAAATGTATAGAGGTTAAAACATATTTTGAGATCGTAAAAATGTCATGTATCGAAATTGTTTAGACAAGTTGCAGTTCATGAAATTCGACTTGCGCGACAGACCAGACGTCATGTAATATCAAAGTGATCAGTATTTTTTTTCTTTACCAGAAGGCAAGAAAGCTAGCTCCAACTTTCTAGTAGACACCTCAGAGAAGACTAAGATCTGTCATTTGTAATATCAATAAAAATAAATTATAATGTAATTCAACAAAATAGTAAAGTGGCCAATAATTGGGGACGGTGGCCGATAATGGGAGGTCGTATTTTTCAGTGACAACACTACAGTAACCAACTACTGAAATTATTAATTTCCCATTAAAGACATGCTAGCTAACATTTGTATGTCACTAATAATAATCAGGAACACAGTTGCAAAACTGTGCATGTTTCACAGATTCATGTTTGTTTGGGTTTGAAGCTAACATATTGCAACTTATTCTGTTCAGAGGAAGGGAGATCCGATTGTTAAATGTTACTTTTTTTAATTATGATAAATTTTTTAATGACTTTATTCAGAGATGAATGAGCTAATGATTAAATCTGTTTTTAAATGATTCAGAATGATGCAGAGAAATCTCGCTTAGAAACAGAATATACTGTATGTAGATGTTCATTTACTATAAACTATAGTTGACAAAAGTATTTTGGCTACATAGTACAGCCGTTTTTGTGACTTTTGTTGGTGATGGATGGATGAAGACAGCGTGGACTTTAATTTCTTTATTTAGATAGAATTTAAGACATATTAGATCAGTGTCTAACACAAACTATGAGACAGGTATACTTTTAGCCAACCTTGACCAAAAATAACCTTATTTTGATAGATTCAACACCCATTGTTACTCTAAAAATACGTGATGAAAAGATGTTTTGGGGAGTATGCCCAGACCCCCCAAAACAAGACTTAGCCCCCATCCATGATTTTCTAGTGACGTCCCTGATAACATCAAAACAACATATTTTGCTTCTCAGTTTCAAATTTCAAAAATAACAAGTCCATATCAATAATATACAAAAACTACATAGGCCTACTATAACATGATTTTTAGTCTCACATTAACTAATGTTAAATGTGTTTGAAACTTTAATGATCCCATGATGTGAAGTTTGCAAACGTTATTCAATTATTATTATTCACATCACAAATGTATAAAAACAACATGTTGATGTTCATAAATATCAACATTTATGTATATACTTTTAGCAGTTAGGCTAAAAAGATTCATAGTTTATCCTCATTATTTCTGCTTAATAGTTGCTAAAATAATTATATTTATGTTTATTTATTGAAATTATTTTGTTTTCCTAAGCCACCTTTTGTTTGCTTTCATTCATTGATTAGACCACATTATTTGCGCTGAATGTCATACCGTATATTGTTGTGGCTCAAATGCATGGACTAGGTTATCCTAATTTCTTTCCTTAGTAGCTGCTAAAATTGCTACCTTTAATAATATTTCAAATGTATTTTTGATCTGCCACGATCGATCTGCAGCTGCTTTACTTCCTGATAATGTGCGTGGTTTCTACATGGGCCGAGTGGCCGAGATAAACCTGATCACATTTTGGGCGCGGTCTCTTCTGTGACAAACCATATTTGGAAGTGTCAACTTCCGTTAACTTCCGTCACGGTCATGCTGCGGCTGCAGCTGGATATACTTGCACACTTTGGCAGACACATCAGGTGACGTTATCGAAGCACACACGTTTGAATGGGCTATCTACATATTTGTAAAAATATACACTCATTTCAATTAATTTCTCAATCTTTTTCCCACAAATGAACTTGTACATTTGAATCACAGACAACAGTGAATTCAATATTGAGCTACTGACTGATCGTATATAGCAGATTGTTTTTGTATTACATTGTAAAATATATTAATATGATTGTTCTACAAAACTCAAAAAGAATGAAATGATTCGATTTCCCATTATTTTTTAATCCATAATCACTGGTTCTATAGGGTTGAAACGATTATACCATGTGGAAACAGTTGAAATATGAGCAAGCCAATTAATTCAGACTACCGATAACATAATAATGCTAGATGTACACAGCTGAAACAAGTGTCAACCGAAAACAACAGAGGAAGCGGTTCTTAACACAGGGAATAATCAGATATTTTGTGCTGTTAAATAACACTGATTAACAATGTCACAGTGGTGGCAGGAGGAAGTTGTTAAGAAGAAAAATTGACAGTTTCCTATCTGTTTATGTGGCTTAAAGATTTTTAAGGCATGGGCATGTATGTCTCCCACTGGAATTGCCTCACTTGTCTTTATTGGTTATGTAACTCAATCAACACTGTGTCTGCCCTAATACAAGCAGGTGTGTGCCAAACTCAAGGATGTATGTATTTCTTCTTCTGTAATCATGGTTTTATTACTTGTGTAACACAAGCACATTAACATGTCATCAACATTTTGTTTTTCACAAAAAGAAAAATAATGTACAGTTCACTGAAAATCAACGTGTGTAGTGTGATGTATTGTAGCTATTGTTAATGTTATAAGCTGTGTAATTAACAAATATTCCACTTACATTCTGTGAAAACAGCAGAGCTATTCAGATTCTGTTTGATTACAGCTTCTTGGTAATATGAACAACTCTGATTAACTTATTTGTCACAACATCAAGTATAAATGGTGCTGGCAACTCAGGTTTAATTTGAATTTTAAAGTGAAGTAACAGACTCCAGGTATCTTAGCACACTTTGAAGAACATCCATTTCTAGATCTCTGTAACCAACAACTGGGAGTAGTTAATATAGGGTTCATTCTGTCAGTTTGAACGATTGATTGACAGGTGGGACTTCTGGTTTGGGGGCGGGACTTCCGGTTTGGTAGGTGGGACTTCCTGTGTGACATATGGTGGGTTGGGACTTCCGGTGTGATGTATGCTCGAGGGTGGGACTTCTGGTGTGACGTATGCTCGGGGTGGTACTTCCTGTGTGACGTATGCATGTCCGGGGGATGAAATATGGTATGGGGGGGTGTGTGGTTTATATTTTATGTTAGCTTTGATGTTTAACAATGGGGCTCCAGGGGTCAAGCTTATTATAACCCCAGACATTCGATGTTACGATAAGTAATGATACGTTTGCTGTTTAACAATAGGGTGCTAGGGTTGGGAATGTGAAATTCCCCAGGCAAAAGATGTTACGATATGTAGTGAGATGTTTGGTGTTTAACAATAGGTCGCCAGGGTTCAGGAATGTTAAATTCCCAGGCACCTTGTGTGTCTGTAACAAGGCCAAACATTCAAGGGTATGTAAACTTTTGATCAGGGCCATTTGGGTGATTTCTGTAATCATTATAATTTAAAAAGGAGCCAAACAAGGCAGTTTTGGCTGAAATCTTTCTTGGTCTACCTGATCTTGGCTTGGTATCAAAAGATCCCTGAATTTTCCACTTCTTAATAAGTGCCTGAACAGTACTGACTGGCATTTGCAAGGCTTTCGATATCTTTTTATATCCTTTTCCATCCTTTATAAAGTTCCATTACCTTGTTACGCAGGTCTTTTGAAAGTTCTTTTCAGCTCTCCATAGCTCAGTATCTAGCCTGCTCAGTGCATCCACGTGAGAGCTAACAAACTCATTGACTATTTATACACAGACACTAATTGCAATTTAAAAAGCCACAGGTGTGGGAAATTCACCTTTAAATGCCATTTTCACCTGTGTGTGTTACCTTGTGTGTCTGTAACAAGGCCAAACATTCAAGGGTATGTAAACTTTTGATCAGGGCCATTTGAGTGATTTCTGTTATCATTATGATTTAAAAAGGAGCCAAACAACTATGTGATAATAAATTGCTTCATATGACCACTATCCTTAAATAAAATATTTTTTTGCACGATCAGTCATATTTTCAAAATCAATGCCAAAATTTCACAATTTCTGCCAGGGTATGCAAACTTATGAGCACAACTGTATTAGGCAGCAAGTGAACATTCTGTCCTCAAAGTTCATATGTTAGAAGCAGGAAAAATGCACAAGCGTAAGGATGTGAGCGACTTTGACAAGGGCCAAATTGTGATGGCTAGACGACTGGGTCAGAGCATCTCCAAAACTGCATCCTTTGTGGGGTGTTCCTGGTCTGCAGTGGTCAGTACCTATCAAAATTGGTCCAAGGAAGGAAAAGCGGTGAACCGGCGACAGGGTCATGGGCGGCCAAGGCTCATTGATGCATGTGGGGAGCGAAAGCTGGCCCGTGTGGTCCGATCCAACAGACGAGCTACTGTAGTTCAAATTGCTGAAAATGTTAATGCTGGTACTGATAGAAAGGTGTCAGAACACACTTTGCAATTGCAGTTTGTTGTGTATGGGGCTGCCTAGCCTCAGACCAGTCGGGGTGCCCACGCTAACCCCTGTCCACTGCCGAAAGCACCTACAATAGGCATGTGAGCATCAAAACTGGACCATGGAGCAATGAAAGAAGGAGGCCTGGTCTGATGAATCACATTTTCTTTTACATCACATGGATGGCCGGGTGCACGTGCGTCGCTTACCTAGAGAACACATGGCACCAGGATGCATTATGGGAAGAAGGCAAGCCGGCAGAGGCAGTGTGATGCTTTGGCTAATGTTCTGCTGGGATACCTTGGGTCCTGCCATTCATGGGGATGTTACTTTGACAAGTACCACCTACCTTAGCATTGTTGCAGACCATGTGCACCCTTTCATGGCAACGGTATTCCCTGATGGCATTGGCCTCTTTCAGCAGGATAATGTGCCCTGCCACAAAGCAAAAATGGTTCAGGAATGGTTTGAGGAGCACAACAAATGAGTTCAAGGTGTTGACTTGACCTCCAAGTTCCCCAGAACTCAATCCAATCTAGCATCTGTGGGATGCGCTGGACCAACAGGTCCGATCCATAGAGGCCCCATCTCGCAACTTACAGGACTTAAAGGACCTGATGCTAACGTCTTAGTGCCAGATACCACAGCACACCTTCAGAGGTCTAGTGCCGCCAATTTTGGTGGCAAAAGGGGGACCCACACAATATTAGGCAGGTGGTCATAATGTTATGGCTGATCGGTGTAATTAGGAAATATGGTTGGAAATGACAAAATTCGACGTACAGTATTAGTAAAAATATTTTGCACACGCTTGAGTGTTTTTTTCTTTGGTCGATTAGAGTTGATCTAGAGTTGATATGACAAATACAATGTACAATTACATTTACAATGAAACACATGTGTCTATTAAATAATAATGTTGCGAAATTAGGATACAGTATGGTGCATTGCAGAACAATTCTAAACTAGATTTAAACATAGCCTACTGAAATTTAGAAGCAAACAAGTTTCAGTAAATGATCTGCGCCTATAAGTTTCTGCAGAGCTTTCAAACGCTCTAACATCCTATGAAAATGGACATAATTCGCATGGTAGGCTGTTTCATTGGCTTCTAAGTCCCTTATTAAGATTGGAAACATGACTTTTTAATCAAAATATTGTGCAAGAAAAGCGTTGTCTGTAAAAATAATTGCGATCTGGCTCAAATTATTTAGATCAGGCAGTAATAATTGCGACAGCCCTAGGTGCAATCAGTTTTATATTCGAGATTCAACAGACATGCACATTCGTTCCTCCGTTCAGGCTCCCTTCCACATTTAGGGACCGAGGTAAAAGAGTAAACCAGGTAATCGCCCAAATGTCTATGGACGAATATAGAATCATTATGGACTCTTATCAATATCAATCCACATTCTAAATACTAAACCACACTTCATATTGTCAAAAAGATCTTTATTGATTTATCACTAATCAATAAATCAATTGAAGATTGTTAAATTCTGTATTTCTTCAAAATCTTTTTCAATGATTGCCATAGGAACTTCTAACCTGATGTATATTATTTTAGAAATAGCTGGCCTACTTGTTCAACCTTTGTTTTGGCAGAAAAAATCTTTTGATTTATTAATAATCAATCAATCAATGGAAACATCTCTAATTCGGCATTTCTTCAATATCTTTTTCAGTGATTGTCATAGGAACTTCAAATGCGGTCTATATTATTCTAGAAATAGCTGGCTTACTTGTACAAGCTTTGTTTTGGTGAAAAAGCCATTATGGATTTATTAATAATCAATCAATCAATGGAAACACCTCTAATTTGGCATTTGTTCAATATCTTTTTCAGTGATTGTCATAGGAACTTCAAATGCGGTCTATATTATTCTAGAAATAGATGGCCTACTTGTTCAAGCTTTGTTTTTGGTAAAATAAGTAATTATGGATTTATTAATAATCAGTAACTCAATATAAACATGTTTATTTCGGTATTTCTTCAATATCTTTTTCAATGATTGTCATAGGAATTTCAAACCCGGTGTGTATTATTCTAAAAATAGCTGAACAACTTGTTCAAGCTTTTCTTTGGTTGAAAAAGTCTTCATTGATTTATTAATAATCAATAAATCAATGGCCCCATCTATAATTCAGCATTTCTTCAATATCTTTTTCAATAATTGTCATAGGAACTTCAAAGCTGATGTATATTAGTCTGGAAATAGCTGGCCTACTGGTTCATGCTTTGTTTTGGTGGAAAAACTATTTATTGATTCAATAATAATCAATTAATCAATCGAAACAAGTTTAAATTTGTATTTCTTCAATATCTTTTTCATTGATTGTCATTGGAACTTCAAACCTGGTGTATATTATTAAAAAAATAGCTGGCCTACTAGTTCAAGCTTCGCATTGGGGAAAAATCCATTATGGATTAAGTAATAATCAATCAATCAATGGAAACACCTCTAATTTGGTATTTATTCAATATCTTTTTCAATGATTGTCACAGGAACTTCAGACCTGGTGTATATTATTCGGAAATTATCTGGCCTATTTGCTCGAGCTTTGTTTTGGTGGGAAAACTCTTTATTTATTTATTAATAATCAACCAATCAATGGAAACACCCCTAATTCGGTATTTCTTCAATATGTCTTCAATGATTGTCACAGGAACTTCAAATCTGGTATACATTATTCTAGAATTAGCTGGCCTACTTGTGCAAGCTTTGATTTTATGGAAAAACTCGTTATTGATTTATTAATAATCAATAAATCAATAGAAACATGTTTTTTTCTGTATTTCTTCAATATCTTTTTCATTGATTGTCATAGAAAATTCTAACCTGGTGTATTTTATTCTAAAAATAGCTGGGCTACATGTTCAAGCTTTGTTTAGTGGAAAAACCTTTTATTGATTTATTAATAATCAATCAATCAATGGAAACACCTCTTGTAAGGCATTTCTTCAATATATTTTTCAATAATTGTCATAGGTACTTCAAACCTGGTGTATATTAGTCTAGAAATAGCTTGCCTACCTGTTAAAGCTTTGTTTTGGTGAAAAAGTCATTATTAATTTATTATTAATCAATAAATTTAAAACTTAAACTAGCTGGCCTTCAGTTCTTAAAATAGCTGGCCTTCATGTTTAAGGTTTGTCTTGATGTAATTAGGGACAGATTAATAATCTGTTCCTATGACAATGAATGAAAAAGATATTGAAGAAATACAGAATTAAAGTGGTTTCTATTGATTTATTGATTATTAATAAATCCATAATGACTTTTTCACCAAAGCAAAGCTTGAACAAGTAGGCCAGTTATTTCTAGTATCATATACACCAGGGAAGTAGTTCTTATGACAATCACTGAAAAACACTGAAGAAATGCCGAATTAGGGGTGTTTCCATTGATTGATTGATTATTAATAAATCAATAAAGTGTTTTTCCACCAAAACAAAGCTTGAAAAAGTAGACCAGCTATTTCTAGAATAATATACACCAGGTTTGAAGATTCTATGACAATCATTGAAGAGGATATTGAAGAAATACCGAATTAGGGGTGTTTCCGTTGATTTAGTGATTATTAATAAATCAATAAAGAGTTTTTCCAGCAAAACAAAGCTTGAACAAGTAGGCCAGCTATTTCTAGAATAATATGCACCAGGTTTGAAGTTCCTGTGACAATGAATGAAAAAGATATTGAAGAAATACAGAATTAAAGGTGTTTCTAATGATTTATTGATTATTAATAAATCCTTCATGACTTTTTCACCAAACCAAATCTTAAACAAGTAGGCTAGCTATTTCTAGAATAATATACACCAGGTTTGAAGTTCCTATGACTATTATTGAAAAAGATATTGAAGAAATGCCGAATTATAGATGGGGCCATTGATTTATTGATTATTAATAAATCAATGAAGAGTTTTTCAACCAAAGAAAAGCTTGAACAAGTAGGCCACCTATTTCTAGAATAATATACACCAGGCTTGAATTTCCTATGACTATTATCGAAAAAGATATTGAAGAAATGCTGAATTATAGATGGGGCCATTGATTTATTGATTATTAATAAATCAATTAAGAGTTTTTCAACCGAAACAAAGGTTGAACAAGTAGGCCAGCTATTTCTAGAATAATATACACCAGGTTTGAAGTTCCTATGACAATCATTGAAAAAGATATTGAAGAAATACCGAATTAAAGGTGTTTCCATTGATTTATTGATTAGTCATAAATCAATAATTACTTTTTCACCAAAGCAAAGCTCGAACAAGTAGGCCAGCTATTTCTAGAATAATATACCCCAGGTTTGAAATTCCTATGACCAA
>JACXGI010021264.1:0-10363 GCA_016801175.1 Esox masquinongy | reverse complement strand
AAAGGTCATGACATGTTGCCTTTTATTAATCACTTGACTGGACTAATAAACAACCTGTTGAAGTTAGCCACAGGGGCAAACTGAGACCACAAACTGGGACTTTAGTGGTACACCCAGGCATCAGTTAATTTCATAAAAGGTCATGACATGTTGCCTTTTATTAATCACTTGACTGGACTAATAAACAACCTGTTGAAGTAAGCCACAGGGGCAGACTGGAACCATAAATTTGAAATTTCGGCACAGCACCCTAACCATAACCTTAGCAAACAATTGCTTATCAACAGATTGTCACACAACAAACTATTAATAAACTGTAGAGCATTTCGGAGAGACGATTTGGACTCTCAAAATAGAGTTTAACCAGAAGATACAGTTCCCTATTTAACGGAACTGTCCTATAACCATTTTTTCTGGAATGATCCCATTGAAAATAATAGAAATGAGGGCTTTGCCCATAAATCAGAGTTATTTACTGCTGTGTTCACGCACCTTTGTTTCTGTGTAGCGTCGCTGACGTGCTCGGGAGTCAGATAAAGGGTATTTCTCACCAACACTTTCCTGTTATTTTGCAAGGCCCTTTGTTTAGTTGTGAAATCTCAGTGTGTTGGTTCTCAGGGGAATGACAGGAACATGAGAGGCAGAACACTATCAACACCCCTCACAGCCCTGACAGCCTCTTATCACACCTGGGTTGTGTTCATTACACACCAAATGTAAATAAACTGATTGAAACTGGGTAAGACTAACTGGATTTTTCCAATAAGAATTAATAATTTTATTTTGTATGATTACAAAATATTTTAGAATGTGTTCTGGCATGAGCCTAACCCGCTTCACTGTCACTTTCTGTCTGCACCCTGACATGCAACACATCCTGTTCTATGAGGTCTTACCTTTACAAGAACCTTGACCAGGTCATGGTGATCCAATCCTTAGCACTTGTTACGGTTTGTTATTGTATCTCATTCTTTTTGACCAAAAGTTCCAATGCTTGGTAGGCCTATATGAAAATCGTAAATAATTTGGATAGCCAACATTCTACCGGCTTGACACTTTTTATACTGTTAAGTTCATTATATACAGCTCTGGAAAAAAAAAAATATTTCCTTTCCAAAAAAGTTAAAAAGGAAAGTTTTGAGTGAGGAACAGAAGCGTTCAATTTGCAGTGGTCTCTTAATTTTAACCCTTCTGTTCCTCGCTCAAAACCTTCCTTTCTAACTTTTTTGGAAAGGAAAGAAAAAGGTGCAGTGGTCTCTTAAATTTTTCCGGAGCTGTATATCTAATGTGCAAATCATTTATATGAAAAACATGTAACCTAATTAGCAATTATATCTCTCACCCTTCAGATATTACAAAAACGCATCAAGGGCATAATGAATTACAGTATAGGCTTATGATGAGTCCAGATAACTTCATTCTTAACCAAAGGTCAATTTTAGCCTTTCTGTAGCCTACATTTTTTCCACAGCTAATGTTTGTGAAGACTGTCTGGTCATCCTTCCATTGAATTGCTGAGATTAAATTTTTTAATTAATAATAATAATTAATATAACATTAATTTTGCACGGGATTTATTGACATACTTTTTTTTATTATTCAGCCACTCAAAGAAGCTTACATAGTGTAAGGAAAACATCTCACCCACCACCAATGTGGTGCATGGTGAACAAATTGTGCCAAAACGCTCACCACACATTAGCTAGTAGGTAGAGATAAAGTGGGATTTTTGCCAGTAATGAAAGAGATAGCCAAAGTATGCTGAAAAGGAAATGCCTTCTGAACAAAAGAAAGATCAAAAAATGTTGAGAATAGGTATTAGACCTAAACATAGCCTGTTGTGCCTTCACAGGAAGGTACTAATTATACATTTTCCACAAAACCTTGAATGCCTTAATATTGCCTAAACAAAAGGAGCAGTCAGAAACAAAGACTAAGGCTTGTTTTTACACTGCAATATTTGTTTGGGAGCCATTTGGATGAAAATGAACATTCACAGATAAAATGTTCATGTTTTGATGATGTCCATTGTCTTATAATAGATAATGGTGGTCATTGTCAATAATGGTTAATCACCCGGCTGTGACTGGGTGAGTGGGATCTCCAAAAAAAAACATAACTAATTCACACATTAATAATATAGCTTGTCCATATGTGAAATAGGACAGTGAGCATTATTAAAAGTTTAGAAAAGTTGAATCAATAAATATATATTCTATCCTATTATATTACACACCCTGCTATACCATTAATTTCTATAATCTGCCTTCTCATCCAAATGTGTTGTTCCCGACACTGCAATGGAACATGTTTTTGCTCCTTGTAAAAACGTGTTTTTGTTTATGTGTTGACTTAAAGTGGTTTTGGGAAAGAATTCCGATAAACCAGGGAAGCCAGGGAGGAAGCATGGTGTCTCCAGCTCTGACGTGTGTCACTTGACAAATTCCAAGCCTTTTAAATTCCTGGCCTGGATAGACACAACAACAACAGGAAGAGGAATCATTTTTACAGGTGTCAGGAAGCCCAGGAACAGGAAACAAACAAGCCTAATGCTGGAAAAAGGTTGTGCAGTGTACCGTCCTGTCTCAGAGGTGAGAGATAGGCTAATAACAGTCTATTTATAACCCTGACTGGGGTATTTTCAGAGTCAAAGTGAACCAACTCAATGGAGTTCTAGGAGTTCCAGGCAGTGGAGGGAAGTAATTCATTTGAGATAATTCAATTTGCTAAGTGATGAACATAGACTTTCTATTATCTATTTGGGAAAAATATAATAATGTTGAGACAATAAACCAGTTATTTTGGTATTTTATTACAAATATGGTCCATCACATAATTCCTTAGGGTATTAATTTAGTAACTTTGGCTCCTTAACAAGGGTTATCCTTGGTATTTTGCTTGAAATAATGTGTGGCCATATAAGTGTAAAATTATTGTCTTCTATCAAAAAGAAGATTAATTAAAATAAAATGCTTGAGACAAATACATTGTTTTCAATGATGACTTTGGTTTATTGTTTAACAATTGGCAGGTGATATCATACGCATTTTATTCCATAGGGACACAGATGCAAGAAACATAACAGATTCTCAATAACAAACTGACAAACAAACAATACTGAAAGCACAGATAGCTGTGGTTACTTTTCTGCACCTGGGAAAGAAATCAGATGCGGGGTAACGTATCTCGCAAGCTGAAAATGAGACAATTTGTACTTCCTTCTGCAGGACCCCTGGTCACTGTTGGTATGTTACATCAAAGTTTCAAACACAGTGATCGCAATGATGCAGCTGTACTACAAGGCATACCAAACTGCCACTTGGCTGTCAGTTTTGATTTTACCAAATTGTTTCAATTATCAAACGCAAACGCCAATTCATGGCAATATAGCTTGCTCATAATCAAGACAACATTTGAGATATCTTAATAACACTTTTGACATGATGAGGCACAAAACAGAAAGACCAAAACAGAAATGTTCAAACATTCAATAATCCGGTAGAAAAAGGTTTCTTAATACATAATAAAATATAATATCTTCAATTATTTAATTTACTACAATGCTACATTTACACAGAATAAACTAAGTCTGGACAGTGCTTGTCAATCTCAACGAGGAGGTAACCATTTTGGAGAAGATGATCTTTCCCCATTCAAACCGGTGCTGTGATCTCCAGAACCCAGTTCATCACCTGAAAATTAGAAATGCCACTACTTCAATATGATTTTAACATAATATGACACTGCGGAAATGTCACAAAGACAAAAAAGAACTGGAAAAGTTTAACTATTTCATTAAATTATACAAATAATGGTATACAATGTTTTAAAGATATATGATCATATCTAGTAGTCAGATCTAAATAAAATAAATCAATAGTATACATTCACTTAATGTAATTAACATGTATAAAACATTTTAAGGTTGGTTTCCCAAGGCAAGTCCTTATAAGAAACAGTTCCATTGGAGATGTTGCTTTGACCATTATTTTTAGTCAGACTAGACTACCTGGGTCTGGGAAACTGTCACAAAGGTTGTCACTCACATTGAAGTCTTATTTCAATCCCTTACCTTCATGTGTCTGTTGTGTCTTCAATTTGCTGGCCATTTTGGTGAAGAATTTGAAAGTGAGACACACTCCTGTCTCTCTGTCACAGATGCCTCCAGCTTTGCAATTGCATGTTTTACGACACTCTATCCCATATGTTCCATACATGCAATCTGTAAGGGAGGGAATTGTTGGTCATTGTTTTATACATAATATGGACCCTGCTAAATTAAAGTAGGCCTACTCATTTATTACTGTACAAGCCAAAATTAAGAGTATTGGGAGGTGGGATGACAATGTCCATGGTTACTCACTTTGGGTCTATTACAATTAGAATAGTTTAGGTAATTAGAGTAGAAATGTTACTTAATCTTATACCTTCTGCCATCAACAACCTGTATTATAGTGTGGCATTGTAGCCCAAATGCATTACATGCAATAGCTGAAATAGTAAATATCACTGATTGTTCTTCAACTATTTACATGACTTGCATATGGCTGTCATGTAAATCAACCAAGGTCAGTTATGGAAACTAGCTATTGATAAGCAAAGTATAAGTTATACTTTGACATGAACATTAACAACTACCCAATGTAATGCCAGGTCAAATTTGTAATTATACAATCAATGCTTTTTAGAAATGCAGAAAAAATATGTACACTATTTATGAATAAACATTTATAAAACAAGCAAATTATAAATTGTACTTCCATTACGCTTCCAGAAATCCTATTTGGAATCGATTTGGTAAGAAATATATAGCATAGGTAATGTAACACAATCTAAATTGATTTGTCAGCAGACCGTGGCATATTTCAGTATTTAGATCCATCACATTATATCTGCGCACTTGATCAACTGATGCGTCACAGTGAATATCACCTACCTTTGCAAATGCCATATTCATCTCCATAGTCGTCCTCATCTTTGTAGAACTCGCAGAATAATCCTGGTCCGCACTTCACTCCGTGCATCCCCGACACAGTGCGGTAGCAATGCTCCCCTCGGTCAGCCGCACAGACCTGGCAACAACCGCAGTCATCCAGCACTGTCCGTCTGCAGCGCAGCGTCCCACCGCACAGGTCTAAATTGCATCGTTCCGGGCAGTTCACTGCGTACTTGACACTTGTTCCCCAAGCGTTAACATTATGCACTATCATTGAAGACAATACTGTGAAAATGACTAAATTCATTTTTTGATTAAAGGAGCGCCTTGAATGTTGTAAATAACCTGTTCTAGGCAGACGAAGGCGCTGCTTGGATGAAGTGACTTGATCCACGAGGTTGCAAGGTTATATCTATATCGGCTTTAAAACAAGTTTGTTTACCCCACATGGTTTGCCCACGTCAGTTTACTCAATCCGGTGTTGTCCTCTAGTTGCCAGTTTAGCCCCCCACCCCCCTTTAGAAATCCGGCATGGAAGCATTAACACTCGACTGCCATCAAGGGATGGAAGTCCGCATAACTAATATCATAGTTAACTTAAGTTTGTGTGGATTGGTCACTGAAGATTTCCCATTGACTTTCAAAAGTTCTCTGTTCCTGATATGACCCCAAGGGAAGAGTCAAATTACTGATTATGTAAAACCTGCTAAATTGACTTAATTTAAGACTCTCAATTCAGACCCCATAAAATTAAAATGATTCCAAATAAAATGACAAAAAAGTGTTCACCAAAACAGTCTGCAGACAGGCGCTCTCAAGCACGGGCACTGTGAGGCCTGTGGGCACTGTGGAGCTTGTGGGAGGGACTCATAACTGCTGTTGACTCATGTAGTTTGCTAACAATTTATTTTCCTCTTTCACTGTGCCATGAGGTTATGAGTCTATAAACAAACATCATAATGTGTTTAGCAACCAATACATAGAAAATGTATTACAGGATTGCGGTAGAAGAACCAATGGGCTGTGTTTCAGAATGCTTACTTGTGTTCTTTCTAGAGTGTATAGCAACTACGGAAGTCAACAATAATTTCTCAAGTGCAATTCCAAACCCTAAGAAAGCAAAATGGAATGTTTGTACTAAGTTTACTGGGAGGTCTATGAGCGTACTTTGGAGGTCCGAAAGAGGAAGCTTGCATGGGAGCACACTTTTTCATGTACTTCGTTCCCAGGATTCAAAGGGACTTTTGTTGTTGCACAGGGAACTACTACCAAAGAAGACTATCCATTGCTCACTTGTCACTCTGATAGTCATTATTGATATTGTGAACGTCAGTGGTAGAATCGTTTGTGTGTATTAATTTTTTTATAAATGAATAAAATAAAACTTTTCATAATTAATTTTATATTTTTGTATACATATTGATGACTGTGGCTAATGTTAGCAAGCTAGTTAACGTCATTAACTTTAGCTAACTTATTTTTTGTTGTTAAAGTTAGCTTACATTTAGTTAATTTCTGTATTGTAACATCAACGTAATTCATAAAAACCTTGTTCACTGGCAAGGGCAAAATGAGAAGCTTTATGCAGGGAAGAGAAATATTTCCAAGTCTGCTTGGTTGTGAGGAAATTACGTCAACAATAGTGTGTTTTAAATGTAAAGTTTTTTTAAGTGCTCAGAATTTTTACTAGGCAGTATGCTCTTTTGGGCGTTCTCAGAAAAGCACACTTGAAAGAACAGGAGAACAAAAGAATGCAAGTATGCATTTTGAAACACAACCTTGGTTTGTGCCTTAGAGTGCCCATCTCCAGCCAGACCCTGCTCCATTGTGTCCCCAAGCAGGGGTAATATGTCCCCTGAGAGTATTTGTCCTAGTTATTGGGGCAACTTGTAATGATTTTCAACAAAAGGTTGTTGAGCCACCCAGATCAAGAAATAGCTATAAGAAAATAGCCCAACAATTGAAAATGCCCATTTCCACTATCAGGGCAATAATTAAGAAATTTTAAGCAAATGGAGATATTAACAACTGGAGATATTAACAAGCCTGGAAGAGGATGTGGGTCTATATTGACCCCACGCACAGTGAGAAGGATGGTTGGATAGCCAAAGAATCTCCAAGGAACACAGGTGGAGAAATGCAGACATTAGTCGAGTCCTGGGGTCAGAGTCTTGAAAACTATAATCACACACCACTTAGAAAACCACATGTTGTTTGGGAGGGCTGCCATAAAAAAGCCTTTGCTGTCATCAAACAACAAACTTAAGCGCCTGTAGTTTGCCAAACATTACTGGAACTTTCAATGGGACCGGGTTCTATGGTCAGATGAGACCAAAACCGAGCTTTTTGGAAACAAATTATAGAAGACTTAGAGCTGTTATTTTGGCAAAGCGAGGTTGCACAAAGTATTAAATTAAGGGGTGCCAGTAATTTGACAAAGATATTTGTTCTATTTTAAGAATGTATTTTTACTTTCAATTGTTTTATATTACTTAAGGGATAGCTTTTTGTAAATATTTTTGAATGAAATACAAAGAGGATAATCAATAAAAACATTTATTTCAGAGCTCGTTTAGCTCATATTTACAGGGGTGCCAATGATAGTGGAGGGCACTTTAAATAACAGATAACACAATACACATTACAATTGACCAATGTTCCCTCAGAAATTGTGGCCGTTGTGAGTGGAATCATGAACATCTTGACAATTTTGCACCTGTCAGTTTGTTATGATGATGTGTATTTTATCATGACGTATGCCAGTGAGACGTTTGCCTTCATACCACACATACACCGATCAGCCATAACATTATGACCACTAACAGGTGAAGTGAATAACATTGATAATCTTGTTATCATGGGACCTGTCAGTGGGTGGGATATATTATTCAGCAAGTGAACATTCTGTCCTCAAAGTTGATATGTTACAAGCAGGAATAATGGGCAAGTGTAAGGATCTGAGCGACTTTGACAAGGGTCAAATTGTGATCGCTAGACAACTGGGTCAGAGCATCTCCAAAACTGCAGCCATTCTGGGGTGTTCCAGGTCTGCAGTGGTCAACACCTATCAAAAGTGGTCCAAGGAAGGAAAATCGGTGAACCGGCGACTGGGTCGTGGGCGTCCATGGCTCACTGATGCACGTGGGGAGCGAAGGCTGGTCTGTGTGGTCCGAACAGACAAGCTACTGTCGCTCAAATTGCTGAAAAAGTTAATGCTGGTACTGATAGAAAGGTGTCAGAACACACAGTGCATCGCAGTTTGTTGCGTATGAGGCTGCATAGCCGCAGACCAGTCAGGGTGCCCATGCTGACCCCTGTCCACTGCCAAAAGCGCCTACAATGGGCATGTGAGCATCAGAACTGGACCATGGAGCAATGGAAGAAGGTGGCCTGGTCTGATGGATCATGTTTTCTTATACATCACGTGGATGGCCACGTGATGTATAGAAGGCAAGCCGGCGTAGGGAGTGTAATGCCTTGGGCAATGTTCTGCTGGGAAACCTTGGGTCCTGCCATTCATGTGGATGTTACTTTGACACATACCGCCTACCTAAGCATTGTTGCAGACCATGTGTACACTTTCATGGCAACGGTATTCCCTGATGGCATTGGCCTCTTTCAGCAGGATAATGCGCTCTGCCACAAAGCAAAAATGTTTCAGGAATGGTTTCAGGAACACAACAACGAGTTCAAGGAGTTGACTTGGCCTCCAAATTCCACAGATCTCAATCCAATTGAGCATCTGTGGGATGTGCTGGACAAACAAGTCCGATCCATGGAGGCCCCACCTCACAACTTACAGGACGTAAAGGATCTGCTGCTAACGTCTTGGTGGCAGATACCACAGCACACCTTCAGAGGTCTAGTGGAGTCCATGCCTCGACGGGTCAGGGCTGTTTTGGTGGCAAAAGTGGGACCTACACAATATTAGGCAGGTGGTCATAATGTTATGGCTGATCGGTGTATATGAGACCAGAACACTCCTGGCAACATTGGACTACAATACACACAGAGAGGCCTGCTAATGTTTCTCTACCATTCTGTGAAATCCCCTATTTTGCACATTCAGACTATTATGTTCATCTCTGATCAGAATCAGAAACTGGCTCCATTTTCAGTGCAGCTACATATTTTATTGCTGATAATAGTGAAATATTAATTGCTTTTTCTTTCTTCTATTTTTTATGAGCCCAGCTACAACACTTTCAAAGCAAGTGCTTGCAAAGAAAACAACATAACACTATACATAGATTTCTGAGCTACAAGCATGTGTGGTCAGAAAAAGATTAGTATCCACAGGGTTTGGTCGGTTACTTTTTAAATGTAATCCGTTACCTTTACAAGTTACCTGTCCACATTTGTAATCAGTTACGTAACTTTTTGATTACTCAAACTCAGTAAATAATCTGATTACTTTTAGATTACTTTCATATTAAGAGGCATTAGAAAACAAATAGGAATAACCTAAAACCAGTTGAACACCTTTTGCGGGATTGTGGAAGATGGAAAAATGTTCGCAATTTATTATGAAAAGAGACTCAACAGTCGTTCGTATAACAGTTGATTATTTCAGTTTAATTACGTGGATCCACAGGAACAATCGGTTTTACAAAACAGAGTATAAGTACAGAGACCAACAGAGTAGTGTCATAACAATTGTTCTGATCATACATTATTGCTTTCACCTATTTATACCCTTCCTTGTCAGCCCCCAAAAATATTATCTCGAATGCTATAAGATACATACAAAAACAAGTCGTCATACTAATCAGAAAAGAAGATAGAACCCTACATTGTCATGCCAAGCATAGTTCTAGGTCATAGTTAACAGACCTCCTGATCTGAGCTACCCCTGGTCTCTGTCCTGCCCAAATGGAAGGATACAGAGGAGACACAGGCAACTTCACGTTGGAGCCATCTGTACAGGGCCATAGATAAGATAGGTTTGAGGCCTGGCATCTCGGTTGTGGCCATAATCACTTCTAAGAACAGGGCATGCTGACCTAGGTCTTCTTCTATCCATTGGAACTATGAACAGTCTAAAGCAAATTCAGGCCTAGTCTAAAACAGTCCATTCAAACAGCAGCATTCAAGTCGCCATAGAGATGTGTCATACATTGTAAAATTGGATTAATGTAAATTCATCCAAAATGCTACAGTAAAATTGTTCTGTGTGTGGTGTACACAGAGGGGACTTACCTTAACTCGTATCATGTAGAATCGTTAACTAATTATGGGATTTTAGCATATATTGTAGCTTTAAATGTAGCTGCATTCAAGGTGCCATAGAGATGCATAGAGATGCATTAAATGTGAATTACTCACAAAATTCTTCAGTAAAATTGCTCTATATGTGGTGTACACATAGAAGAGACCTACCTTAAGTCAAACCAAGTAGAATCATTAACTAATTATGGGATTTGTGCG
>JACXGI010021263.1:0-10364 GCA_016801175.1 Esox masquinongy | reverse complement strand
ACTTGTGTGCTTTATAGTTGGTAGCACTGCTTTGTGTTACGGGGTTGGGTATGACAATTTTCATGAAGACAGACACTACAGCTATGTTTACAGTCATGATCACCACGGGTGTTAAAACCTGTATAACACCACTCACAAACATATGACACACCCAGAAAACCCTTCAGATTCACGATGCCATAGAAATGGTTATCGTGTACGTACATAAAGACGGTTCTAGGGTGGGTGGCCTCGCTGTTGAAACTTGGTAAAGTGACCATCCCGTGTTTGATGAAAGACAACAATTTTACACCCAGTCATTTCTTCAAACCGAACAATATCTGTGAATGCCACACAATCATCTAACGCTAAACCCGATCCCGTATGTAACTCACGACCACTAACCAGGGCGTCAGCATGTGTACTGTGGGTTCAACATACCCATCAAACAAACAGAAAAACATGTAGAATTATTATTCACAGCTACATATAAATGCCTTCTTTTTTTATTGATAATCTGCTCTATCAACAATGTTTGAGCTTTACGTCGCGGGGCACCACCCTCACGGTTGTTGACAATTTGCACCACCAGCTCAAGTGATTCATCAATCATAATCTCAGCATTACTCTGCATAACACTTTCAAGTAAATTACCAAACGTGCATTCATTATATTCATCCGCTCTCATGGTCACATGTACGGGGGATATCAGAGATTCACCAATCAACTCAATCTGCAGACGATCACCAGGCCCGTGTACAAAGTCTGAAGCTCTAACAATCAAAGTATCCAAGCCTGCCATAATGATTGCATACAATGTGCCAAAATCCCCAACATCACCAGCATTTTGGAAATTTAACAACTGTCGTAATTCAACGTTGTCAAACGCATTACGTTGTATAACTCTAACATCGACATCATTGCAATGAGTTTGCAACAGATAGCTCGGAGAAGAGTCAACTAGATCATGTGAAAAACGGGGCTACTAAGCTCGGTTAACAATTCTTGCATCTGAGGATTATTGTGTGCATCGCTGTGTAACAAAATATCGGCCGGCTCATTTGAATTTTGGGGTGTGATCTGTTGATTATGTGTAGATGTTGTTGTTTGTTCCGTGTCTGGTCTGTTGTTAGCATTATATTTCGCCATTTCTCTAGCTTAATGTGAATAACGATCCACTTACAGGTTAAAATATTCTAACTCAAACATACATCACAATTTTGATGAGTTGACAGTAAAATATGTATTACCTTCAGCTTTCAAGCATGAAAGAAAACAATGAAACAAAAATCCCCTGACGCTGTGCAGCCACAAGTTGGGGTGTCCGTAACTGAAGCCATTATGGTGATGTACTCTGTATCACCACCAGGGGTTCCTCAATCTGTTGTTTGGTAAATAGAGTACAAAGGTTCAGCTGTATGCATATTGTCGTAATTGTTAATAACATTTTAGTACAAGACTAAAAATGTCTGTAAATAATTAGACTTACACAACAAGTATCTGCTCAGGTTGTGTAAGATCACAACCGCCCAGTCCAACTGACACTGATGTCGGTCACTTGGTCTGAAATAAATGCAAAGAGGGTTAACAAGCGTATACGGGTAATTAAAGCTGATTAACAATAATGTAAAAAGTCTACTTACCAAGATTTGAAGGCCCAAAAATGTGTTTACCAAACACGGCAGGGTTTAATTCCGCTCAACCTAAACCAGAGATTTAAACAGACCACATGAAAGACAGATAAAATCGCATGGATTGCTCAATTGATTTACACATTCTTAAAAAAGGTCCAATATGTCGTTTGTTAGCGTTTGTAATTGCAACACAATTGAAATCAATTACTTCAAATAAAATAACTTGTACTTACAACGTAAACGGCATACTCCGCGCTTGAAACAACAGCTGACTTCTGTGGATGCAGCGGGGTTTAATAATGTCTTTACAGCCGGGGCGCCTCCAGCAGGTCACGCCTCTTAACTTTGTCATCGGTTACATGTCATCGTTCTTCACGTTAGAACTATACCAGACACAATGATTAAAACTGTGTATAACGCTTAACTAGCTCGTTCAGATATTTGTTGACGTTTGACAAGCAAATATATTGACACTTCATGTCCGGTAGAAACGATGTTCTCGTTAGTTATCGCGGCTCAGCCGTGACATCACGTCATTTAATTTGATCTATTAAAGACAAACTCATCCGCTTACATATAAACGCTGGCTATTGTCACCATATCGCCATTAATCTCTTCAACATTTAACAAACACAAGACCATAATACAACAACCAAAAATCGGTTTTCACGAGTTGGTCATTACGAGAATGCAGCACATCTTACTCGGAAGTCACAGCTTCCGCCCACACTAACACAGACCGGTATTCTCAAACTCGCAAATACTACCGTTTTTTAACCAACGTTGCCTGTTAAACATTTCTACCAATGTGAAGAAAACAATCTCGCGTTGTACAATTTCATAAGATGCCTTTACAAATGTTTTGATTACCTGAAATGACATATCTTTACCTGTCAGCGATTCACCGTTGTTCATGCAAATTTATACGCTACCTTCCAGGTAACTTTGTAACGTTTTGCCAAATAATGTAACTTAAAAGTTAATGAGGACTTAAAAAAACAATTTTTATTACAAAAATCACCATTGCTCATACACACACGTACCAGAATCATTGTTTTTATTTTTAACTATATTTTAAACCCAAACCATGACTGAATCAACCTAGTCATAATGTGTGGTCGGCCTAGGCATTGTTTGTTCCTTCAAAATAAGAGCATTGCATATGCAATGTTTCCTGTAGTGCTATGTTGGACTACAAACCTTGTGTGAAACACGGGATGATCTCCAACCTGCATTTACTATAATTTGTACTAGTGGTTACAAGGGCAGATCTGATCATAAAGCCCATCTCTTGTTAAAATAAAAATGGGCTGAAACTCTCCAAATCATAAGTCCCGGACCCTTCTTTATATCTTACAAGTTTCCCACACCTAATTCCATGCTTGTGGAAAAACACCATGCTACATCCCCATTGTAAACATGGAAGTTTATACCGGTGGTAGGACAGCTTATGTACCACTTGTCAGAAGATAAAACCCTGGGGGGTTTATAGAATATATGCTGCACCCTGGCACCCCTTTTGTTGAACACCAAACATCTTGCCGCTGATATAACACTTATTTATTGCCTGGGAATTTAACATTCCGGAACCCTAAGACCCATTTGTTAAACATCAAACATAACCCACCTGTTATAACACTCGTCCAGGGTGCTTATCAGTCGTTGTAAAACACCAAACATGGACACATCAATGCAATCATAAATCACAAAGTCACCGGACAAGCATACGTCATTCCGGAAGTCCCGCCCTAACACACGTCATACAGGAAGTCCAAACGTCACATACGTCACGCAGTGTTGAATTTCAGTGGCTAGGAAAAACTCCCCAAGAAGGCCAAAATTTAGGAAGAAACCTAGAGAGGAACCAGGCTCAGAGGGGTGACCAGTCCTCTTCTGGCTGTGCCGGGTGAACATATTAAGAGTACAAATTGTAAACCTAGTCCAGGTCGGAAGCATGAACAGATGGACAAGGACAGGGACAACACGGGGGGGGGGCAGCAGAAATTGTCAGGTCTTGTCTTGATCTGCAACACAACCAGAAGGACGTTGGACAGGGACAGCAACGAGTCTTTCAAGCCTGGTACTCCGGAGGTGTGGGCCAAGACCTTATGTCCTCCTAAGTTTAAAACAGGGCAGGAGACAGAGAAAATTTAGAAAATCCATTCCTTAGATCTACAAGGATTTATAGTGGAGAAGGAGAACTGACCCTACTCCCCCAGCACAATAATATAGCAGCATAAGACCTTGGGGCTGAGACAGGGGGGTCCAGTGACACTGTGGCCCTATCCGGGGAAGGCCCCGGACAGGGCCCAACAGGTAGGAAATCAATCCACCCACATTGCTAAGCATCAACCGAAGGGACACCCACCAACTACAACCACCCTGAATGAGGGCCGAGTATTGCCAGCAGATTACAGCCCAATTGCACAACAGAGAGACAACAACAAGCCAGTGATTCCGCCCCCGAATGGCATTGGAGGGAGGGCATCCCAGTGGCGATGACAGCCCACCTGGCAGGACAGCAAGGGTGGACAGTATCAAGCCTTTCTGGTCACCTTCACATGCCTGGGCCAGACTACACTTAATCATAGAAATTGCTATAGAGATGAGTCTTTAGTATACACTTGAAAGTTTGCACTGAGTCTGCATTTCTAACCTTAATTGGCAAATCATTCCACAGTAGTGGAGCACTATGAGAGAAAGGCCCTGCCTCCGGCTGTTTGTTTAGAAATTCTAGGTATAATTAAAAGGCCTGCATCTTGCGATCTAAGGTTACGTGTAGGTATGTATGGCTGGATCATTTCAGCGAGGTAAGTAGGAGCAAGTCCATGTATTGCTTTATAGGTTAACAATAAAACCTTAAAATCAGCCCTAACTGGCAGCCAGTGTAAAGAGGCTAGTACTGGAGTAATGTGTTCAATTTTTTTAGTTCTAGTTACGATTCTAGCAGCCATGTGCAGCACTAATTGAACATTATTTATTGATTTATCAGGGTAACCGGAAAGAAGAGCATTGCAGTAATCTAATCTAGAAGTAACAAAAGCATGGATTAGTTTTTCTGCATCAGTTTTTGATAGAAAGTTTCTGATTTTTGCAATGTTTCGAAGTTGAAAATAAGCAACTCTTGAGATATCTTGAGATATATTTTATTTGTTCATCAAAGGAGAGGTCAGGGTCGAGGGTAAGGTCGAGGTTTCTTACAGTTTTTGGGAATAAGACCATGCAGCCTTCAAGGTTCACAGTGAGATCTGCCAACAAAGCTCTTTGTTTCTTGGGTCCTAAAACGAGCATTTGTGTTTTTCTTGAGTTTAAAAGCAAGAAGTTCTCTGTCATCCACTTCCTAATATCTGAAAGGCATGCTTCCAAAGTAGCTAATTTTGGGGCTTCTCCATGCTTCATCGAAATATATAACTGTGTGCCATCACAGTGCTGGCCACATTACTGGCCATAGGCACCGTGTGCTATGCGCGATAACTAAGTCTGTGACACAAACATCGCATAGCCTGTTTAAAATTTGCACTGTTTAATATTCACTCGTTCACTAACAAAGCCTTACTGGTTAATGACTTAATCATCGACAATAAACACAACATAATGTGCCTCACGTAGACCTGGCAACAGTCAAATGAGTTTTACAAACTTAATCAATCAATCTCTACTGGTTACACATACTCAGCCAACCTCGCACTTCTGGGTGCGGAGGTGTCGTCGCTATACTGTTTCGTGAGAAGCTCAAAGTTAAATCTGTCAGTGTACCTCAACACACCTCATTTGAACATCTAGCAGTTAAACTCATTGGCTCTCAACCCCTGATCATTATAACCATTTATAGACCTCCAAAACCATCTGAACTCTAACTGAACTTTCTTCACTGCTGACTTCTGTCTGTGCAATGTCTCCCAATATTTGTCTTGTATTCATGTTGACAAAAAGCCAGCTGTAATTTTGCAGCAGATTTTATGTACCTACTTGACAGTCTCGATGAGGAAGAATGGAAGGGTATTCGATGAAGAGGTGTGTCTGGCCCCACCAAGTCTCCAACACACCCTTGGTGATGTTTTACAGGGGTCCTCCATAACATTTGCTTCTCTAAAGATCTGACCCCACCAAATCTCCAACAGGCCCTTGGTGATGTTAATCGGTGTCCTGGGTGATATTTGCTTCTCTAAAGATCTGGAACACCAAGTGTGGGCCATCAGCCCCACCTTCCTGAGCTCACCTGGAGAAGTGTGAAACTCTGAGCAAACTGGAGTGTAACTAAATGCATGATATTGTGGACATTTATCTGTAGTGTTTGGATTTTCCCTGTTCCCCATAAAGGGCAGAATAGGCTGATTTGCTTTATTGTACTGCACGGGTTATGGGTCAAACTTCACAAGAACATTGTAGAAATGATTGTCCTTGTTGCATGTCAGACAACAACTGGCAGCAACGCCCTGTCCATTCGCTAATTTTGCATTGATTAAGTGGGAGAGTTCCTGTCCTTTGTGTTCATTGTGTTTGCCAAGGTAAAGTAATGCTAATGACTATTTGGGGGAGTGTTTTAGAGAGATGTCTGATTTTAGGATAAATAGCCATGTCTCCAAAAAGTTATTTGAGTTTGTCCTTGTTAAAGAGACCTCCCAACACGTCGTGTTGTAGTCATATTTAGGAGTTTGTCATCGTTAAAGAGACCTGCCGACACGTTTTGTTGTAGTCATATTCGGGAGTCTATCCTTAACAGAAGCTCCTAGCACACCTTCGTGCTATAGTGTCTTGAATACTTATGGTAAAATTAGTAGACTGTTAGGCTAGTTGGGAGGATGTTGAATCGTGTTGGTATGTAACTATGTTTTGTATTGTAACTTTATTACTTGATTGGAATAAATTGTGTTACTTTGGAATATAGATTACTACGGCATTCCTCGTTCAGCTCCGTACTCAAGCTCGTAGGGCTACTGGTAATTCCACAACATAAGTAAACCTAAGCGACCAGACTTTGAGTCCTGGAATTCTCAAAGGGGTTTGTTTAGGCCCAGGAACATATGACCTTCGAGTCATCACTGAGTCGTTGGGCATAATTGACTTTCTTTCAGACCCGGGAATACATACCATTTTACTGTATAGTTCGTGTTAAACAACCTACACCTTATGAGCGCTTATGATAACTGATATAGGCACATTCACATACGTACATTGAAGTGACCAGACAGATCGTCACTGAGTTCCGGGTTGCTACACCATCCTTTGTCTTCTGGACTTGACTGATGAGGAGCATTGAGGATAACGTAGGCCATAAAACATACAATCTTTTAAATGTTTGGTTTGTGACAAAAGATTAGCTACCTTTACTAAGAACTTCCAGCATATCATGGTCATTGAGGTTTGTGTATGTTTACAAACAATATGGAGTCAGATTATTTAAATATTTATATTTTATTTACCAGAGGTTACGTTCCCTTGCACTCATTTTCCTAGCCATCCCCCGGTAACCTTCTAGTGGTAACCCTTACAACCTCTCTCCCACTTTACCCTCTCCCTACATCTGTCCCTCCAATATTACTGATGGCCATCTCCCTATTTTTGACCACAAACCTGTTCTGTTCGACATCTCTGTTCCCCATTCCATGCAACATGTCAACCGTAACATCACATTTAGAAATGTAAAGAACATAAACCCTACCGATCTCAAAACCCTGAATGAAACATACAGTTGTGCTCAAAAGTTTGCATACCCTTGGAGAATTGGTAATATATGTACCTTTTGTAAAGAAAACATGAGTGAGCAGGCAAAACACATCTTTTATTTCTTATGGGATTCACATTCAACTGTAGGTCATAACAGAATGGCACAATCATAAAATAAAACATGGCAACAAAGAGAAAAATGAACTGACCCCTGTTCAAATGTCTGCATACCCTTAGTTCTTAGTCCTGTGTATTACCCCCTTTAGCATCAATGACAGCGTGCAGTCTTTTATAATAGTGGTTTATGAGGCCCCGAATTCTTGCAGGTAGTATAGCTGCCCATTCGTCTTGGCAAAATGCCTTCAGGTCAGGCAAAGTCTTTGGTCGTCTTGCATGAAACGTACGTTTGAGATCTCCCCAGAATGGCTCGATGATATTAAGGTCAGGAGACTGATGGCCACTGCAGAACCTTCACCTTTTTCTGCTGTAACCACTGGAGGGTCAACTTGGCCTTGTGCTTTGGAAAGGGTCAACTTGGCCTTGTCATGCTGGAAAGTCCAAGAGTGTCCCATGCGCAGTTTTCATGCAGAAGAGTGCAAATTGTCTGCCAGTATTTTCTGATAACATACTGCATTTATCTTGCCATCAATTTTCACAAGATTCCCTGTGCCTTTAGAGCTCACACACTCCCAAAACATCAGTGAGCCACCACAGTGAGCTTCACAGTGGGGATCATATTCTGTTCACTATAGGCCTTGTTGACCCCTCTCCAAATGTAATGCTTATGGTTGTGACCATAAAGCTCTATTTTGGTCTCGACACTCCAAATTAGTGTACCAGAAGCTGTGAGGCGTGTCAAGGTGTTGTCAGGCATATTGTAACCGGGCTTTTTTTGTGGAATTGGCACAGTAAAGGCTTCTTTCTGGCAACTCGATCATGCAGCTTATTTTTGTATCGTCGTATTTTGCTCCTTGAAACAACCACACCGTCTTTTTCCAGAGCAGCCTGTATTTCTCCTGAGGTTACCTGTGAGTTTTTCTTTGTATCCTGAACAATTCTTCTGGCACTTTTGGCTGAAATCTTTCTTGTTCTACCTGACCTTGGCTTGGTATCAAGAGATCCCCAAATTTTCCACTTCTTAGTAAGTGATTGAACAGTACTGACTGGCATTTGCAAGGCTTTGGATATCGTTTTATATCCTTTTCCATCTTTATAAAGTTCCATTACCTTGTTACGCAGGTTTTTTGACAGTTCTTTTCTGCTCCCCATGGCTCAGCATCTAGCCTGCTCAGTGCATCCACTTGAGAGCTAACAAACGCATTGACTATTTATACACAGACACTAGTTGTAATTTAAAAAGCCACAGGTGTGGGAAATTCAACTTTAATTGCCATTTTCGCCTGTGTGTTTCACCTTGTGTGTCTGTAACAAGGCCAAACATTCAAGGGTATGTAAACTTTTTATCAGGGCCATTTGGGTGATTTCTGTTATCATTGTGATTTAAAAAGGAGCTAAACAACTATGTGATAATAAATGGCTTCATATGATCACTATCCTTAAATAAAAGACAGTTTTTTTGCATGATCAGTCACATTTTCAAAATCAATGCCAAAATCTCACAATTTCTGCCAGGGTATGCAAACTTATGATCACAACTGTGCCCTAGTCCTGTCCCCCTCTGAACTCACCACCCATTACACCGTCTGCCTGTCCTCCTCCCTTGATACCCTTGTTCTCCTCAAAACCCGCTCAGTGTCCTTCACTCACACTGCTCCCTGATACACCCCAGAGCTACGTCAGTTAAAAGCCGCTGGACGGCAACTCGAACGTCTATACAAAAGAACTGGTCTTGAAATCCACTCCCATAGAGATCACCTTATCAACTATATAAATCTCCTCACAGCTGCTAAAACATCCTTCTACTCTGACATCATCAACTCTGGAAAAAAACGTCTCCTGCTGCCCCCTGTCAACCTCCCTGAGTCCCTGCTGACCCCTCACCTGAATAATCCAACAAGTTCCTAACATTCTTCAACACTAAAATCCTCAACATCCATCAACACCTACTTAAAACCAGTACCCCCTCATACAACCTGTCTTGGATGAAAACCTCAGAAGGACCAGTCTATACCCCCTGCCTCTCTGACTTCATACCAGCCACTGAACTTATAGAACTTGTCTGCAAATCTAAATCATCCACCTGCCAACTTGATCCATGCCCACCACCCTTGTTAAATTATGCCTTCCTTCTACAGTATCTCACAAAAGTGAGTACACCCCTCACATTTCTGTAAATATTTGATTATATCTTTTCATGTGACAACACTGAAGAAATTACACTTTGTCCAATGTAAAGTAGTAAGTGTACAGTTTGTATAACAGTGTAAATTTGCTGTCCCCTCAAAATAACACAACACACAGCCATTAATGTCTAAACCGCTGGAAACAAAAGTGAGTACACCCCTAAGTGAAAATGTCCAAATTGGGCCCAAGGTGTCAATATTTTGTGTGGCCACCATTATTTTCCAGCACTGCCTTAACCCTCTTGGGCATGGAGTTCACCAGAGCTTCACAGGTTGCCACTGGAGTCCTCTTCCACTCCTCCATGACGACATCACAGAGCTGGTGGATGTTAGAGACCTTGCGCTCCTCCACCTTCCGTTTGAGGACCTGAGTGCAGCTTGTGATACCATTTCCCATCCACTCCTCCTGGAACGTCTGGCTGGTTTTGGTGTCACAGGTGTTGCTCTCTCCTGGTTCTCCTGCTACCTCACCGATCGTCAGCAATACATCCATACCAAAAATCATAGATCACAGTGCGCAGCTATCACTCAAGGTGTCCCCCAGGGGTCAGTGCTTGGACCACTCTTCATTATATACCTCCTACTGTTGTGGAAAATTGTTCCCCTTTTTCCCACCAACATTTTCAAACAACTCAGGAGTTTGTGAATTCAATAGTAGACTTTATTTAAGGTAATAAAGCCGTGCTGATCTGCAGAGCAACCAACCCATGTTGGTCTGCAGAACAACCGACTTCCAAACCTCAGAAACACACTTTTATACAGTATGGTTATACAATGATAT
>JACXGI010021262.1:0-10365 GCA_016801175.1 Esox masquinongy | reverse complement strand
ACCTCCCGCACCTCACACCCCTGAAGGGGACCAGCCACCACCGGCCTGAGGAGAGACACATGAAACGAGGGGTTAATACGGTAGTCAGGGGGAAGGCGTAACCGATATGTTACCTCGTTGACTCTCCTCAGGACTTTAAAGGGCCCCACAAACCGCGGGCTCAGCTTCCGGCAGGGCAGGCGGAGGGGCAGGTCCCTGGTCGAGAGCCAGACCCGGTCGCCCGGATGATACACCAGGGCCTCCCTGCGGTGGCGGTCCGCGAAGGTCTTCTGGCGGCGGACAGCGAGCCGGAGGCGAGCCTGTACAGCCTCACATGTGCCCGCCCTCCGCCGGAACCATTCGTCCACCGCAGGGGTACCGGTCTGGCTCGGGGTCCAGAGTGCCAGGACCGGCTGGTAACCCAGAACGCACTGGAACGGCGAAATCCCCATGGAGGAGTGGTGAAAGGAGTTCTGGGCGTATTCCGCCCATGGCAGGAACTCCGCCCACTCCCCTGGCCGGTCCTGGCAGTGCGACCGAAGGAACCTGCCCACTTCCTGGTTGACACGTTCCACCTGCCCGTTGGACTGGGGATGGTAGCCCGAGGTCAGGCTGACCGAGACCCCAGGTGCTGCATAAACGCTTTCCAAACCCTGGACGTGAACTGGGGACCCCGGTCAGACACAATGTCCTCAGGCACCCCATAGTGCCGGAAGACATGTGAGAACAGAGCCACCGTGGTCTGTAGGGCAGTGGGAAGGCGGGGCAGAGGCAAGAGGCAGCAGGACTTCGAAAACCGGTCCACCACAACCAGGATGGTGGCTTGGCCCTGTGAGGGTGGAAGATCGGTCATGAAATCTATAGAAAGGTGGGACCATGTTCCTTGTGGAATGGGTAAGGGGTGCAACTTACCCATTGGCAGGTGTCGGGGTGCCTTACTCTGGGCGCACACTGAGCCGGAAGAGACGTACAACCTCACGTCCTTAGCTAAGTTTGGCCACCAGTACTTACCGGCCAGGGCACGCACCGTCGGCCCATTACCAGGATGACCGGAGGAGGGAGATGTATGGGCCCAGTAGATGAGCCGGTCACGGACAGACGCCGGCACATACGTGAGACCCTCAGGGCACGTGGGTGGAGAGGGCTCCTCACGCTGCGCTTGAGCGATGTCCGTGTCCAATTCCCACTCCACCGGCGCCACGATGCACGACGTCGGTAGCATGGGAGCCTCATCCACCGGCCTCTCCTCCGTGTCATGCTGACGGGACAGCGCGTCGGCCCTGACGTTCTTGCTCCCCGGCCTGTATGTAAGAGTGAAAACAAACCGGGTGAAGAACATAGCCCACCTTGCCTGGCGAGGGGTCAGCCTCCTCGCTGCCGGCATGTACTCCAGGTTGCGGTGGTCCGTCCAGACAAGGAAAGGGTGTTTGGCCCCTTCTAACCAGTGGCGCCACACCGACAGGGCTCTTACCACGGCCAACAGCTCGCGATCACCCACATCGTAATTCCGCTCCGCCGCACTGAGCTTCTGCGAGAGGAAGGCACAGGGACGGAGCGTGTTACGACTCCCCGTCCGTTGGGAGAGGACGGCACCAAGACCACAGTCGGACACGTCCACCTCCACGATGAACTGGAGCGCCGGGTCGGGATGGGCCAGGACCGGAGCGGTGGTAAAACAATGTTTCAGTTCCACAAACGCCCACTCTGCTTCCGCAGTCCATCGCAACCGAGTCGCCCCACCCTTCAGAAGGGAGGTGATTGGAGCTGTGACCTGGCTAAAGCCCCGGATAAACCTCCGGTAGTAATTCGAGAAGCCTAAGAATCATTGCACTCCCTTAACCGTGGCCTGGGTCGGCCAATTACGCATGGCGTCAATGTGATGCTCCTCCATAGCCACACCTGTGCGGGAAAATCGATACCCCAGTAAGGACACAGACGACTGGAAGAACAGACACTTCTCGGCCTTCATGTACAGGTCATGCTCCAACAGTCTAACCAGCACTCTGCGCACCAACGAGACATGCTCAGCGCGGGTAGCCGTGTATATCAAGATGTCATCGATATACACCACCACGCCTTCACATAACATGTCCCTGAACACATAGTTGATGAAGGACTGAAAGACTGATGGGGCATTCATCAAACCGTACGGCATCACTAAATACTTATATTGGCCGGAGGTGGTGCTGAAGGCTGTCTTCCACTCGTCCCCCTCCCGGATACGCACCAGGTTATAGGCACTCCTGAGGTCCAATTTTGTGAAAAAGCGGGCCCCGTGCATCTTCTCGACCTCCGCAGAGATCAGAGGAAGAGGGTAGCTGAACGGGATGGTGATCTTGTTCAGCGCCCTGTAATCGATGCATGTGCACAAACCATCATCCTTCTTTTTCACAAAAAAGAAACTCGAGGAAACTGTGACTTGGAGGGTCTAATCTATCCCTGTTCCAGAGCCTCCTCAACATACGCGGCCATCGCCGCCGTCTCGGTGTGGGACAGTGGATACACGCGACCCTTAGGGAGTGCAGCTCCGTCAATGAGGTTTATTGTGCAATCCCCCAGTCTGTGAGTTGGCAATACAGTGGCCTTAGCCTTGGAAAAAAACGCGGCCAAGTCCTGGTATTCGGGGGGAATTGGTACGGCGGGAGCACTGTCTGGACTTTCCACCGTGGTCGAGCCCACGGAAACACCCAAACAAATACCGTGATACTTCTGCAACCACCTCGAAAGACCCTGACTAGACCAGGAAATGACAGGGTCATGGAGAGACAACCAGGGGAAACCCAACACGACAGGGAACGTGGGAGAGTCGATGACGTGGAAGGAGAGGGTTTCACTGTGCCGACTGCTGGTGACCATGAGGAGAGGGACAGTACACTCGGTGACCAACCCTGACCCTAGCGGGCGGTTGTCCAACGCTCTCACGGGTAGGGGGGTGGCAAGGACCAGAAGGGGAATGTGTCGAGCGCAAAGCAAAGGCCCTATCAATGAAATTCCCAGCCGCGCCCGAGTCTACCAGCGCCGTACACTGGGAAAGCAACGGAAAACCGGGGAACTCGACAGGAACAGTGCATAGGGAGAGGGGGGAGGCAAGGGTGAATGGGCATGAGCTACCTGGGGTGATGTTGAAGTGCCGTGCCTGTCGCCTCACGACTCGGCGAAGGAGGAGTAGTGTGGTGCAGCGGAACGGCCTCGTTTCTTCTTTGAGGCACCCCACACCTGTCCTCCCTGACCTCTGCCCGGGAGCGCAGCCGCCCCCAGGTCCATGGGGACGGCGGTGTCCAATTGTTGGGGTGGAACAGGCGGGCCTCTTCCGGGACATCCTCGGGCAGCCAGCAGATTGTCGAGACGGATAGACAGGTCCACCAGCTGGTCGAAGGAGAGGGCCGCGTCCCGGCATGCCAACTCCCTCCGGACGTCCTCGCAAAGGCTGCACCGGTAGTGGTCGATGAGAGCCCGCTCGTTCCACCCAGACCCCGCTGCCAGGGTCCTGAACTTCAGTGCGAACTCCTGCGCCGACCTCGTCCCCTTCCGCAGATGAAAAAGCCATTCACCCGCCTCTCTCCCCTCGTGTGGATGGTCGAACACGGCTCGGAAGTGGCGGATGAACTCGGCGTAGCTGCCCTGGGTGGGACCCTCGGTGTTCCATACAGCGGTGGCCCACTCCAGGGCTTTCCCAGACAGGCAGGAGACGAGTGAGGAGATCTTCTGGGCGTCGGTCGGCGCAGGAAAAATTGCTTGGAGCGCAATGTCGACTTGCAGTAAGAAACCCTGGCAGCGGTCTGCCGTCCCATCATAATCCCGGGGGAGTGGAATGTGCATCGACCCCACGCCGGGAGGCGCAGCCTGGGGTTGCAGCGGCACGGCCGGTGTTGTGGGGTTCTGCTGACTCAGCTCTAGGCGCTGCACTGCTTTAAGGACGCTGTCCATCGCAGCGCCTAGGCTGGCCAGCATCGACGAATGTTCCTTCACCATGTCCGCAACACCGGCCTCATTTTCGGCTCCTCTGTGCTCCATGTACCTCAGAGGTTGTGTTATTCTGTCAGGCTTTAAAGGAACGAGGAGCAGGAGACGAGGAGCTTAATTAAAAAGTCTTTCCATTTAATAAAAAGAAGCAACGACGTATGCTCACGAAAGTGAGACAATAACACACAAAGACTAGGGGAGCAGAGGGAACATATATACTGAGGGGAATGATTGTAAATGAGGACCAGGTGCGCTAAACAAGACAACAGGTGAGATGAATAGATGAGATGGGCGGTGGTGTCAGAAGGCCGGTGACGTCGACCGCTGGAGCCTGCCTGCTGCAGGGGGAGGAGAGGCAGCAGAGGGCGCAGTCGTCACATGATTTGAAACGGTCACTACTAATGGAAGACCGAAAATATAAAGGTAGGCTTTTCCACAACTATGGAGCAGCAACAGAAAAGGCACAGTCTCCTTTAACTTCAATCAGGACCGTGGAGCACACAAAAGCTATTGGTTGGAAGACCTAAGGGTCCTTGAGGAAGAGTGGTGGATCCGGATTAATACAAATAAAATAACCTTAAAATCAATCCTATATTTAACAGGTAGCCAGTGGAGAGAGGCCAATACAGGGGTGATGCTCTCTCTCATCCATATATTGGATAAAAACCTAGCAGCTGCATTTTGGACAAGCTGAAGGCAAGACAAGGAATACTGACAGACACCTGTATATAAGGAGTTACAACAGTCCAGGCAGGAGGAAATGAAGGCATCAGTAATTCCAAATCCTTGAGAGTAAGACTGGGTTTCAATTTGGCAATGGACCAGAGCTGGAAAAAACTACCTCTGACAACAGCGTTTACTTGTTTATCAAATTTGAGATCACAATCAAAAATAACCCTGAGATTTTTTGCATAGCAAAGAACATTGATGGATAGAGGCCATAAGTTATTTACAATAACTATGTACATTGTCTGTTTTTGTGTTATTTTACATCTGTTTTTTGTGTTATTTAATTGAAAAAAAGATTTTATCTAGCCAGTATGTTATGTCTGTAAAACAGTCAAAGAGGAACTTCAGGGATTTGTTGTCACCAAGTTTCAGGGGAAGGTACTATCGTGTGTCATCGGCATAGCAATGGTGAGAGATGTTATATTTCTGAAAGATGGAGGCCAAAGGGAAGAACATATAACATAAATAAGATAGGGCCTAGAACAGAAATTGTAAATGAAATGTATTAATTCAAGTTTATTAAGTGTAATCACAAATAAACCCTGGGCTATAGATGTTTCAAGTAATCATTAATTCATGTTTAAGAATGTATTAATACATGTTTACATAATGTGAAGTGTTACCTATTATAGTTACAATGAGAGACTCCTCAGAAGATTGTAAACCAGTTTGTAAACCAGATTGTAAACCACACAGTTTGTCTTCATCATCAGTGGAGTAGTCTGGGAGCTGATTGCTACTGTTATTGATGCACTTCTTCCATTTCTGCTGTTGATAAAACAGACAGGTTTAGAGATTTCATATATACTATTATATATTATAACCCTGAAGGCAAAAAAACTAAAACCTGCAGTATATCAGACTGTACACCACAAATCCCATACCACCTGGTTTGTATTATTCTTAAAAGGTCTATATAAAACAGGTGTCCAGGCATTGTGTCGCTAAGCTTTAAGAACAGACAAAAATGGGAATTTAACAAAAATCTCAAACATGCCTCATTGGATTTACAAACTTCTGAGGTAATCATTAAAAATTAATCAAAACAGTAAAATGTTATAAAAATTTCACCTGTTTTAAACAACATGATATACAGTTAGGTCCTAAAATAATTGGGCACTGAAACAAGTTTTGTTATTTTGTCTGTTTACCAAAATATATTCTAGTTACATTTAAATAATAAATATATAAATATTATATTAAAGTGCAGTCTCCCAGCTTTAATTTGAGGGTCTTCACATCCAAACGTGAAGGGTTTAGGAACTACAGCTATTTTATATGTAGCCCCCTCTTTTTCAAGGCACTAAAAGTAATTGGACAATTGACTCAAAAGCTGTTTCATGGACAGGTGCGGGCTATTCCTTTGTCATTTTTTCATCAATTAAGCATGTGAAAGATCTGGAGTTGATTCAAGGTGTGGCACTGGCATTTGGATGCTGTTGCTGTGAACCCACAACATGCGGTTAAAGGAGCTCTCAATGCAACTGAAACAGGCCGTCCTTAGGATGCAAAAAAACATCCATCAGAGAGATAGCAGTAACATTAGGAGTGGCCAAATCAACAGTTTTCTGAGAAAAAAAGAAAACACTGAATATATTATACTAATGTATACTATAATACTGTGTAGCATATAGGACTCACCTTGTTGTGGAGGAGGTTCAGTTTGTGGACAGGAGAACCATCTAATGCCTGTTGTAAGAGAAAAACATCCTCACTGTATATAGTATTATTAAGTACTTTGGTCCCATACTGAAAGTAAAATAATTAAGGTGATGAAAAGATTGAGACTCACGAGTTCTACGGTGATAGATGATAAAGGTGATGGTGAGAATTAAGAGAATAACAAGCAGGGCTCCAACACCAATACCAGTACCAAATACATTGTTAGAGGGATTTGTGACCAGGACTGTTAAGAAAACATGCAATACATTAATAAGAAAACATGAATTAATTAATTTAGTTCTCCTGTAGGGGCCCAGCAGGGTCAGAGATGTAAAGAGACTGACATGGAACAGCTGTTGGAAAACCTGGATCTCCGTTCTGAGGAAAACATTTTATGAGGGGACTTTTTCTATCAAAGAAGCTGAGAAACAAATGCTAAGTGAAGCCTTTATTCTGGGGAGAGAAGAGAGCAATGCATCTTAGGCTCTGATGAACTTTAGGATGCAAGGACACTCATTGCATAAACACACACACATACATACACATACACAGACACACAGACATACACATACTGTACACATACAGAATTAAACATACACAGACAAACATACAGAATACCCATACACAATTACACAGACACAATTACACATACACAGAGACTCATACAGAATTATACATACACAAACACACAATCACAATTATACATAAACAGATACACATAGACAGACACACATACAGAATTACATTTGCATATTCGCATGTATTCAAATACAAATGGAATAACACATGTCAGCCAACAATATTCAGGTCACTGGTTACTGTCAACCCCTTTAAGTTTAATACAAACATTGAATGGCCTACATACACATCTACTGTGTATAGACAAACAATGTCACCTTGTACACATACAAGTAAATACATATCTGTAATGTTAAACTGATGCAGAAGCAAACACAAACAAAATAGGACAGTTATCTAACATACAAAGGCAATAATTCCACAAAGAACAAGACAAACAAAGTGATACAATATCTCACAATAGTGAGTACACCCCTCACATTTTTGCAAATATTTGATTATATCTTTTCATGTGACAACACTGAGGAAATGACAGTTTGCTACAATGTAAAGTAGTGAGTGTACAGCTTGCATAACAGTGTATATTTGCTGTACCCTCAAAATAACTCAACACACAGCCATTAATGTCTAAACCGCTAGCAACAAAAGTGAGTACACCCCTAAGTGAAAATGTCGAAATTGGGCCCAATTAGCCATTTTCCCTTCCCGGTGTCATGTGACTCGTTAGTGTTACAAGGTCTCAGGTGTGAATAGGGAGCAGGTGTGTTAAATTTGGTGTCATCGCTCTCAAACTCACTCATACTGGTCACTGGAAGTTTAACATGGCACCTCATGGCAAAGAACTCTCTGAGGATCTGAAAAAAATAATTGTTGCTCTACATAAAGACGGCCTAGGCTTTAAAAAGATTTCCAAGACACTGAAACTGAGCTGCAGCACGGTGGCCAAGACCATACAGCGGTTTAACAGGACAGGTTCCACTCAGAAAAGGCCTCGCCATGGTCGACCAAAGAAGTTGAATGCACGTGCTCAGTGTCATATCCAGAGGTTGTCTTTGGGAAATAGACGTATGAGTGCTGCCAGCATTGTTGCAGAGGTTAAAGGGGTGGGGGGTCAACCTGTCAGTGCTCAGACCATACGTCGCACATTGCATCAAATTGGTCTGCATGACTGTCGTCCCAGAAGGAAGCCTCTTCTAAAGATGATGCACAAGAAAGCCTGCAAACAGTTTGCTGAAGACAAGCAGACTAAGGACATGGATTACTGGAACCATGTCCTGTGGTCTGATGAGACCAAGATAAACTTATTTGATTCAGATGGTGTCAAGCGTGTGTGGCAGCAACCAGGTGAGGAGTACAAAGACAAGTGTGTCTTGCCTACAGTCAATCATGGTGGTGGGTGTGTCATGGTCTTGGGCTGCATGAGTGCTGCCGGCACTGGGGAGCTACAGTTCATTGAGGGAACCATGAATGCCAACATGTACTGTGACATACTCAAGCAGAGCATGATCCCCTCCCTTCGAAGACTGGGCCACAGGGCAGTATTCCAACATGATAACGACCCCAATCACACCTCCAAGACGACCACTGCCTTGCTAAAGAAGCTGAGGGTAAAGGTGATGGACTAGCCAAGCATGTCTCCAGACCTAAACCCTATTGAGCATCTGTGGGGCACCCACAAACGGAAGGTGGAGGAGCGCAAGGTCTCTAACATCCACCAGCTCCGTGATGTTGTCATAGAGGAGTGGAAGAGGACTCCAGTGGCAACCTGTGAAGCTCTGGTGAACTCCATGCCCAAGAGGGTTAAGGCAGTGCTGGAAAATAATGGTGGCCACACAAAATATTGACAATTTGGGCACAATTTGGACATTTTTACTTAGGGGTGTACTCACTTTTGTTGCCAGCGGTTTAGACATTAATGGCTGTGTTTTGAGTTATTTTGAGGGGACAGCAAATTTACACTGTTATATAGGCTGTACACTCACTACTTTACATTGTAGCAAAGTGTCATTTCTCCAGTGTTGTCACATGAAAAGATATACTCAAATATTTGCAAAAATGTGAGGAGTGTATTCACTTTTGTGAGATACTATATATAAAGTGTGGAGTAATGAGAGGCAGGTGTGATGATTAGTTGAGTCCAGTGTGATCAATAGGGGTGCATTTGAAGACTGCATCGTTGCAGAGAGGAGGTTAGTACACAGGCGACGTAGATCACAGAAGAGAGGGCCTAAAGGTTGTACAGCTGAAGACATTAAAATAACATAATAGGCATATTCATAAATAGACACAGTGTAAACTGTCCAAGGATAAGATATGCTAATGTGTTTTAGTTTACATGATTGGGATGTTATTATACACTGAACAAAATTATAAACGCAGCACTTTTGTTTTTGCCCCCATTTATCATGAGCTGAACTCAAAGATCTAAGACTTTCTCTATGTACACAAAAGGCCTTTTTCTCTCACTTATTGTTCACATATTTTTCTCTCACATATTGTTCTGTCTAAATCTGTGTTAGTGAGCACTTCTTCTTTGCCGAGATAATCCATCCACCTCACACGTGTGGCATATCTAGATGCTGATCAGACACCTATTGCACAGGTGTGCCTTAGGCTGGCCACAATAAAATGCCACTCTAAAATGTGCAGCCTCACTGTATTGGGGGGGTCCAAGGGGGGTCCGAAAACCAGTCAGTATCTGGTGTGACCACCATTTGCTTCACGCAGCGCAACACATCTCCTTCGCACAGAGTTGATCAGGTTGTTGATTGTGGCCTGTGGAATGTTGGTCCACTCCTCTTAAATGGCTGTGCGAAGTTGCTGGATATTGGCAGGACCTGGAACACGCTGTCGTATACGCCGATCCAGACCATCCCAAATATGCTCAATGGGTGACATGACCGGTGAGTATGCTGGCCATGCAAGAACTGGGATGTTCTCAGCTTCCAGGAATTGTGTACAGATCCTTGCAACATGGGGCCGTGCATTATCATGCTGCAACATGAGGTGATGGTCGTGGATGAATGGCACAACAATGGGCCTCAGGATCTCGTCACGGTATCTCTGTGCATTCAAAATGCCATCAATAAAATGCACCTGTGTTCGTTGCCCATAACACATGCCTGCCCCTACCATAACCCCACCGCCACCATGGGCCACTCGATCCACAACGTTGACATCAGCAAGCCGCTCACCCACACGACGCCATACACGATGTCTGCCATCTGCCCTGTACAGAAAACCGGGATTCATCAGTGAAGAGAACACCTCTCCAAAGTGCCAGACGCCATCGAATGTGAGCATTTGCCCACTCAAGTCGGTTACGACGACGAACTGCAGTCAGGTCGAGACCCCGATGAGGACGACGAGCATGCAGATGAGCTTCCCTGAGACGGTTCCTGACAGTTTGTGCAGAAATTCTTTGGTTATGCAAACCGATTGTTGCAGCAGCTG
>JACXGI010021261.1:0-10428 GCA_016801175.1 Esox masquinongy | reverse complement strand
GCCCCACCAGATCTAACCGATAGCGCTCCACCTCCCCTACAAGTTCCGGCTCCTTCCCCCACAGAGAGGTGACGTTCCACGTCCCCAGAGCCAGCCCCGGCCGCCCGGGTCTGGTCCGTCGAGGCCCCTGGCCTTCACTGCCACCCATATAGCAGCGCACCCGACCAAAGCGGTTCCTCCCATGAGTGGTGGGCCCATAAGATGGAGAGGGGGGTGCCACGTTGCTTTTTCGGGCAATGACCGACCGGGCTCCGTGGCAAACCCGGCCACCAGGCGCTCGCCTGCGAGCCCTCCCTCTGGGCCTGGCTCCAGATGGGGGCCCCGGGCTTCCTCCGGGCAGGGTAACTCCTCCTCTTCCTCTATTGTGCATTGGTTTATCTTGAACCATTCTTAGTCTGGCTCCTCCCCCGAGACCACTTTGCCATGGGAAACCCTACCAGGAGCACTAAGGCCCAGACAACACAGCTCTCAGGTTCACACTGAAAAAGTTAATGCTGGTACTGATAGAAAGGTGTCAGAGCACACAGTGCATCGCAGTTTGTTGCGTTTGGGGCTGCGTAGCCACAGACCAGTCAGGGTGTCCATGCTGACCCCTGTCCACTGCCGAAAGCGCCTACAATGGGCACGTGAGCCTCAGAACTGGACCAGGGAGCAATGGAATAAGGTGGCCTGGTCTGATGAATCACATTTCCTTTTACATCAGGTGGATGGTCAGGTGCATGTGTGTCGCTTACCTGGAGAGCACATGGCATCAGGATGCACTATGGGAAGGAGGCAAGCCAGTGGAGGCAGTGTGATGCTTTGGGTAATGTTCTGCTGGGAAACCTTGGGTCCTGCCATTCATGTGGATGTTACTTTGACACGTACCACCTACCTGAGCATTGTTGCAGACCATGTGCACTCTTTTATGGTAATGGTATTCCCTGATGGTATTGGCCTCTTTCAGCAGGATAATGCGCCCTGCCACAAAGCAAAAATGGTTCAGAAATAGTCTGAGGAACACAACGAGTTCAAGTTGTTGACTTGGCTTTCAAATTCCCCAGATCTCAATCCAATTCAGCATCTGTGGGATGTGCTGGACAAACGAAAGTCCGATCCATGGAGGACCCACCTCGCAACTTACAGGACTTAAAGGATGTACTGCTAACATCTTGGTGCCAGATAGCACAGCACACAATCAGAGGTCTAGTGGAGTCCATGCCTTGACGGGTCAGGGCTGTTTTGGTGGCAAAAGGGGGACCTACACAATATCAGGCAGGTGGTCATAATGTTATGGCTGATCGGTGTATGAGCCTACCATCTCCATCCTCCATGTGTATATGAGCCTACCTAATGTTATGGCTGATCGGTGTATGAGCCTACCTTCTCCATCCTCCATGTGTATATGAGCCTACCTAATGTTATGGCTGATCGGTGTATATTGTTCAGCATTAATGGTCCCTTCACAGATGTGCATGTCACCCATGCCATGTGCACTAATGCACCCCCATACCATCACAGATGCTGGCTTTTGAACTGTGTGCTGATAACAAGCCTGATGGTCCCTTCCTCTTTAGTCCGGAGGATGCGGCGTCCATAATTCCCAAAAAGAATTTCAAATTTTGATTTGTCAGACCACAGGATAGTTTTCCACTTCGCCTCAGTCCATTTTAAATGAGGTCAGGCCCATAGAATATAGAAATAAAAAAGTATAATAATCCCAGCTTAGTTCAGTGAATATATTGAATTCTGTAAGTACTGCAAGTAATACAGTATTGAATGTCTGTATATTCAGCAGTGGCATAAAAACACAGTAGTCCACTGCATAAGCCCAATGACCAAAGAAAACTCTACACGAAAAGCACATTACAATAAACTCACAAATGTTGTGCAACTGCAAAATCAAAGTCAGTGAGAGATTCATTCTGCCTCAACATTACGTCTTTGTGAAGCCAGAGGAGTGTGCTGAGTCCTCATCCATCACCTCTGACACATATATTCTTCCTCCTCGTACATCACCTCTGACACGTACTCTTCCTCCTCGTACATCACCTCTGACACGTACTCTTCCTCCTCGTACATCACCTCTGACACGTACTCTTCCTCCTCGTACATCACCTCTGACACGTACTCTTCCTCCTCGTACATCACCTCTGACACGTACTCTTCCTCCTCGTCCATCACCTCTGACACGTACTCTTCCTCCTCGTCCATCACCTCTGACACGTACTCTTCCTCCTCGTCCATCACCTCTGACACGTACTCTTCCTCCTCGTACATCACCTCTGACACGTACTCTTCCTCCTCGTCCATCACCTCTGACACGTATTCTTCCTCCTCGTCCATCACCTCTGACACATACTCTCCTCTGCCTCAGACCTTTGCCTATTCATTACCCACTGAACTGAGTTATATTTTGAACAATTGGTTTGATCACATCTTTAGAAACAAGTGTGAACTATTTTGAGTCATTGTGTGTAAAAGATGACAACTGTGTTGTAGCTGTGTTTAACTTTTGCCACCCGTGTTTACCATTTTGCAACAAATGCATCACAGTGCGAAATGTGATTTAGTGAGTGAGAATGTGTTTAGAGTTTTGCAAACAGAGTGAATGCAATTTGCAAATGGTGTCTAACTACCTGAATGTGTTTAAGGTTTTTTCCAAAAGAGTGACTGATTTGACATGGGTTTAGGCAACTGAGAATTTGGTTCAGAGAATGGGGTTTAGTGTTTTAGCAATTCAGAAAAACTGTAAGTATAATGTATGTACAAGTGGGTAATGAATAGTTGTGCAATGAGACAAGTGCAAATGTCACTTCTGACTGTGCAATCAAGCAAATTGGTGGTGTAAGGTCGCATGCGCAACTGAAATGCAGGGATAGCAGCAATGAGGTTCCTGAGGTAGACGTGCATGTAAAAACTGAAAAATGCAAGTACAAAGGCTATTCTAAATGTGCAGTGCAGGCAAATTGAAGGTGCAAGGTACATGTAACAACTGAAAACTTCCTTATCAGACTTCCTTAGCAATGTCAGAGTCCAGAAGGACAAGGGAATAGTGCAACAAGGTCTCTGAGAGGAGGTACTAAGCGGTGGGCGAGTGGCAGAAGTGTATAAAGTTCAGCACTCAACTGGGTTCGGCTGTGTTCACCACGTGGGAAGTATCTAATTAAGATCTAAGTAACCAGGTAAAGGGAGTTCAAAACTAACCAGGGATCAATTAACTAAAAAGGAAGAGTGTAAATTATCAATTAAGGTCACTGGTTAGTTATGAACTCTGTTTACCTGGTCATTTAGCTCTTCCTTAGGAACTTCCCAAAACTGGTAAGCACAGCCAAGTAGTTCTACTTTGTACTTTTTACACCTCTGGTGGGTGGATATGGTTTGATTAGATTAAACTTTGTCATCGAACAGTGTGAGTACAGTACAAGGAAATGGAGTTAGCATCCAACCAGAAGTGCAAATAGAGGAGGGCAGATTTTTTTTTTTCTGTAGTATTAAGTATAGTGTATGTTACAAGTGGGGTTTTAGTTGTGCGGGTACAAATGACAATTCTAAATGGCATTCTAGATGTGTAATCTAGGCAAATTGAAGGCATAAGGTATGTGTAAGGCGTGTGCAACCGGGATGCAGAGATAGCAGCAATGAGGTCCCCGAGGTAGACATGCATATGTAACAACTATAAAAATGCAAGCACGATGGCAAGCCTAAATGTGCAAAGAGGCAAATTGAATGTGCAAGGTGCATGTGCATCTAAAATGCAGGGATAGCAGCAGTGAGGTTCCTGAGGTAGACACGTACCTGTAACCACTGAAAACGTCCATAATCAGACTATACAAGGCAGTGTCGGTGGGGGGTACAGTTAGTACAGAGTAGTACAAAGAGAGTAGTTCAGCAAGGTCCCTGAGAGGCGGGGGGGTATGGTTAATGATGGGTCACAGAGTTAAGCAGCATTAAAGTAGATGGGAAGAAACTGTTCCTGAGCCTGCTGGTGCGGGAACAAAGAGACTTGTACCGCCTGCCTGATAGTAGGAGGGCAAACAGTTTGTGGCATGAATGTGAAGGGTCCTTGATCATCTTGTGTGCCCTGTGCAGACACTGTTTACGCTGGAGTTCTGCGAATGCAGGAAGCTGGGCACGAGTGATGTGCTAGGCGGTTTTCACCACCCATTGCAGGCTCTTCCGGTCGGCCACAGAGCATCCATCAATCCACACTGTGGCACAATTCGTCAGAGCTTCACAACTTCAGAATAAGTTGTCTAACCTGACAGACTGGTGTCTGTTTGTTAGGAAGTCCAAAGTCCAGTTGCAGAGAGAGGGGCTGATCCTTGGGTCATGGAGTTTGTAGACCAGCCTAGGGGGGATGACTAGCAATCTATGATTGCTATTTGCAATCTAAGTCTATGAATAGCAATCTCACATAGGTGTTGGTTTTGTCCAGGTGGGTCAGGGCAGAGTGTAATGCTGTGGAGATGGTGTCCTCTGTAGACCTGTTTGACTGGTAGGCAAACTGGTAGGGATCCAGTGTTGAGCGGAGGCAGGACTTAAGGTGGGCCAGAACTAGTCTTTTGAAGCACTTCATGATTGTGGGGGTGAGTGCGACAGGTCAAGTTATTCAGGCTAGACGCAGTCGACTGCTTTGGCACTGGCACAATGGTTGCAGTCTTCAAGCACGTGAGGACAACCGCCTGGGTCAGTGACAGGTTGATAATGTCGGTAAAGACCTCGGCCAGCTGCCCAGCACATGCTCTGAGACACGCCCAGGGACGCCTTCAGGACCAGCAGCCTTGCTTGCATTCACCCTGCTCAGTGCAGACAACACACCTGTGGTGGATAGTCTGAGGGGGGGGTCGTCTAGTGGGAGTTCAGCAATAATGTCTGACTCTTTGTTGTCTCTGTTGAAGCAAGTGTAGAACCTGTTTAACTCGTCGGTGAAGGAGACATCGCTGGCAGTGGGGGTAGGGTTCTTTGGCCGGTATTCTGTGATGCTTGGATGCCCTGCCACATGCGTTGGGGTTCAGAGGTGTGGTTGTTGAAGTGCTCCTCAATCTGCAGTTTGTGGTCATTTTTAGCCATCTTGATACTTTTTTTCAGGTTGGCCCTGGATGAGCTGTAGGCCTCCTCGGACCTCTCTGTTCATCCACGGCTTCTAGTTGGGATAGGCCTTTGATAGTTTATGGGTGGTGACATTGTTGATACAGATGTTGATATACTCCAGAACGGAGGACGCATATGTTTCAATGTCCATATGGGAGTCAAGGTTGGCTTGGGTCGCAAACAAACTCCAGTCTGAGTGTTGAAACTGGTACTGTAGAAGTGAGTTTGACCCCTCTGGCCACACTTTGACTGTCCTCACTGATTGTTTCACACGTTTAATGAGTGGTAGATTCTTGGGGAGTAGGAAAAGTGAAAGGTGATCAGACTCACATGTGGGGGAGGGGAATGGCTTTGCAAGCCTCCAGAATGTTTGTATACATATGGTCTTGTGTGTTGTCTCCTCTGGGGGGGCAGGAGACATTTGCTAATGACAGTCTACAGTCCTTTCATTGCTAGTTTAGCATTAGCATCCGAGGGAATGTAGACTGCCATAACAACAATAGATGTAAACTCCTGAGGCAAGTAAAATGGCCTGCATCTAATCATCAGATATTCCAGATTGGTTGAGCCGTGACTCCCGGTTATGTTAGTGTCAGCACTCCATGCTGTGTTTGCATAAATGCACAGACCACCTCCTCTGGTCTTACCACAGCCCACCTCCTCTGGTCTTACCGGAGTCTTCTGCCGTCCGATTAGCCCTGAAGACGTCGCGCCCCTCTAGCTCATATCCCTTAGAGGCAGAGGTGTAGGCCTTCTTGGTCATTGTGTTTACTCAGGGCAGAGACAGCTTCACAGAGAATGTTAATGTGGTAAGCAGTGTACTAAAGGAGGGCACCCATTCTTACACAACATATCCCACGCTTCTCTAGGCTAATATTTAAGAGTATTGCATAAAAAACAGGTAATGTAGACATAGTAGCGTGCCACAATAGCAGAATGAATGGCACAAGTTCAAATCAAATATATGTTTATGGGTTGAGTCAACAGACATTGTTGTTCAAGCTAACATGAGTCACATTTAACTTTCTTCAATTACTTAAAGGGCATTTTGGGGATTTTGGCATTAATGCACTTCATGTCTGCATATCAAGAAAATTAGAGGTTGTTTTCATTACACTAAGTGGAATTGCTAGTTCCTAGTCTATGTACAAAATGTACTGTAATTACTGAATGGTTCATCCAAAATGGTTCATCCACCGCAGATGTGTCGTCTGCACTGAGCAGGGTGAATGCACGCCATCAGGACGCTGCATCACACGCCCTGTGTGTGTGCTCAGCTTTACACTCTGCCCTGATCCACCTGGACAAAACCAACACCATTGTGAGAATATTATTCATAGACTTCAGCTCAGCATTCAACATGGTCATCCCTCTAGGCTGGTCAACAAACTCCATGACTTGGGGATCAGCCCCTCTCCCTGCAACTGGACATTGGACTTTCCTAACCAACAGACCCCAGTCTGTCAGGTTGGAGAATTTCACCACCTCCACCCTGATACTGAACACTGGTGTTCCACAAGGCTATGTGCTGAGCCCCCTCTACCCTGATACTGAACACTGGTGTTCCACAAGGCTGTGTGCTGAGCCCCCTCCTGTACTCCCACTTCACCCAAGACTGTGTTCCTGTACACAGTTCCAACACCATCGCCAAGTTCACAGACGACACCACGGTGGTAGGCCTGATCAGTGACAATGATGAGTCAGCCTACAGGGAGGAGGTCAAGCGCGTGGCGGCATGGTGCGCTGATAACATCCTGGCCCTCAATGCAAAGAAAAGCAAGGATCTCATTATGGATTACAAGAAATCAAAAGGCTGCAGTCTCGCCCCAGTTCTGATCAATGGCACTGAGGTGGAGCGTGTGTCCAGTTTCAAGTTCCTGGGTATCCACATCTCTGAGGACCTCTCCTGGACCCTCAACACCTCAGCCCTGGTCAAAAATGCGCAGTAGCGTCTGTACTTTTTAAGGTGGCTGAAGAAAGCCTGTCTGTCCTCCAAGATCCTTGTAAACTTTAACCGCTGCACAATCGAGAGCATTCTGACCTATTGCGCCACAGTGTGGTTTAGCGGTTGCTCCGACCAGAAGGCCCTGCAACGGGTGGTGAAAACCGCCCAGCACATCACCGGTACCCAGCTTCCTGCCATCGTAGACCTCCAGCGCAAGTGATGTCTGCGCAGGGCGCACGGGATCATTAGAGACCCTTCACACCCATGGCACAAACTGTTTGCCCTCCTACCATCAGGCAGGCGGTTCAGGTCTCTTTGTTCCCGCATCAGCAGGCTCAGGAACAGTTTCTTCCCATCTAATTTAATGCTGCTTAACTCTGTGACCCATCACTAACCACACCCCCCGCCTCTCAGGGACCTTGTTGCACTACTCTCTTTGCACTACTCTGACACTTTCTTGCAAAGTCTGATAATGGAAGTTTTCAGTGGTTACAGGTACGTGTCTACGTTGGGTACCTCACTGCTGCTATCCCTGCATTTCAGTTGCACATGGACCTTGCACATTCAATTTGCCTCTTTGCACATTTAGGCTTGCCATCATGCTTGCATTTTTATAGTTGTTACATATGCATGTCTACCTCGGGGACCTCATTGCTGCTATCTCTGCATCCCGGTTGCACACGCTCCCTTACTCCTTCACGCTCCCTTACTCCTTCACGCTCCCTTACTCCTTCATGCTCCCTTACTCCTTCATGCTACCCTACTCCTTCATGCTCCCTTACTCCTTCATGCTACCCTACTCCTTCACGCTACCTTACTCCTTCATGCTACCCTACTCCTTCACGCTCCCTTACTCCTTCACGCTCCCTTACTCCTTCATGCCACCTTACTCCTTCATGCTCCCTTACTCCTTCATGCTCCTTTACTCCTTCATTTGCCTCGATTGCACATCTAGAATTGTCATTTGCCCCCACACAACTATTATCCCACTTGTAACATCCGCTATACTTAATACTATTATCCCACTAGTAACATACACTATACTAATACTATTATCCCACTTGTAACATACACTATACTTAATACTATTATCCCACTTGTAACATACACTATACTAATACTATTATCCCACTTGTAACATACACTATACTTAATACTATTATCCCACTAGTAACATACACTATACTAATACTATTATCCCACTTGTAACATACACTATACTTAATACTATTATCCCACTTGTAACATACACTATACTAATACTATTATCCCACTTGTAACATACACTATACTAATACTATTATCCCACTTGTAACATAGACTATACTAATACTATTATCCCACTAGTAACATACACTATACTAATACTATTATCCCACTAGTAACATACACTATACTTAATACTATTATCCCACTTGTAACATACACTATACTAATACTATTATCCCACTAGTAACATACACTATACTAATACTATTATCCCACTAGTAACATACACTATACTTAATACTATTATCCCACTTGTAACATAGATGCTAACTGCATTTCATTGTACTGTACTTGTACTTGTTCAATGACAATAAAGTTGAATCTAATCTAATCACTGAAAATACCATCAACCTTAAGCTGACAGTCTGAACTTCAAAGGGGAAGTAAATGCTGGGGAGGCTACCATCATGGTTTCATTGCCAAAAACACCAACATTTACCAATAACTTATACCAATGATAATTATATTTTAACAAGCAAATTAATACTTTCTAAATCTGGTCATAAGTTCTATGAAGGATGCTACCATTTGTTCTACTTAATATTCAGTAATCAGAATAACAGCAAGTAACTGTGTTTAAGGTGAAATACACTGTAGACTTTATTAATGTTACAAATGACTACTGTATATGCAAATAACTGATTTTTTTTAATGGAATATCTATGTAGGCGTACAGAGGCCCATTATCTAGAAGGAGTGGCCAAATCAACAGTTTGGCACATTCTGAGAAAAAAAGAATGCACTGGTGAGCTCTGCAACACAAAAAGGCCTTGGACATCCACAGAAGACCACAGTGGTGGATGATCGTAGGATCCTTTCCATGGTAAAGAAAAACCCCTTCACAACATCCAGCCAAGTGAAGAACACTCTCCAGGGGGTAGGCATATCATTATCCAAGTCTACTACAAAGAGAAGACTTCACTGAAGCAAATACAGAGGGTTCACCACAAGGTGCAAACCATTCATAAGCCTCATGAATAGAAAGGCCAGATTAGACTTTGCCAAAAAACATCTAAAAAAGCCAGACCAGTTCTGGAACAGCATTCTTTGGACAGATGAAACTAAGATCAACCTGTATCAGAATGATGGGAAGAAAAAAGTATGGAGAAGGCTTGGAACGGCTAGTGATTCAAACTATACCACATCATCTGTAAAACGCGGTGGAGGCAGTGGGATGGCACTGGGTCACTAGTGTTTATTGATGATGTGACAGAAGACAGAAGCAGCTGGATGAATTCTGAAGTGTATAGGGATATATTGTCTACTCAGATCCAGCCAAATTCAGTAAAGTTGATTGGACGGCGCTTCACTTTACAGATGTACAATGAAACAAATCATACTGCGAAAGCAACCCAGGAGTTTTTTAAGGCAAAGAAGTGGAATTTTCTCCAATGGCCGAGTCAATCAACTGATCTCAACCCGATCAAGCATGCATTTCACTTGCTGGAGACAAAACTTAAGGCAGAAAGACCCACGACTAAACAACAATTGAAGACAGCTGTAGTAAAGGCCTGGCAAAGCATCACAAAGGAGGAAACCCAGCATTTGGTGATGTCCCTGTGTTCCAGACTTCAAGCAGTCAATGCCTGCAAAGGATTCTCAACAAAGTATTAATAATGACCATTTTATTTAATTTGTCCAATTACATTTGAGCCCCTGAAATAAGAGGACTGTGTATGAGAATGGTTGCAATTCTTAAACGTTTCATACGATATTTTCATTCTACCCCTTGAATTAAAGCTGAAAGTCTACACTTCAATTGCATCTTGGTTATTTCATTTCAAATCCATTGTGGTGGCATACAGACCCAAAATTATGAAAATTGTGTCAGTGTTCAAATATTTCGGGACTTGCAGAGGGGTAGTGGAGTGGAGACCCAGCATGGGGATGAAAAACAGTTATGAATAGTTTTGAACAGGGATGAGTGGAGGACGGCATGGGGATGAAAAACAGTTATGAATAGTTTTGAACAGGGATGAGTGGAGGACGGCATGGGGATGAAAAACAGTTATGAATAGTTTTGAACAGGGATGAGTGGAGGACGGCATGGGGATGAAAAACAGTTATGAATAGTTTTGAACAGGGATGAGTGGAGGACGGCATGGGGATGAAAAAAAGTTATGAATAGTTTTGAACAGGGA
>JACXGI010021260.1:0-10372 GCA_016801175.1 Esox masquinongy | reverse complement strand
CACACAACCCTCAAATGGACAAATCTATAACCCCTCCCCACATACACACACAACCCTCATCTGGACAAATCTATAACCCCTCCCCACATATACACACAACCCTCAACTGGACAAATCTATTGCCCTTTTTACATCAGCAATTGTCACAAAGTGCTTTTATAAAACACCCAGCCTGAAACCCCAAGGAACAAGCAACAACAATGTTGAAGCACAGTGGCTAGGAAAAACTCCCTAAGAGGGGCCGAAATTTAGGAAGAAACCCTGGGTGGCCAATCCTCTTCTGGCTGTGCCGGGTGAACATTTTAAGAGTACAAACTGTAATAATTAATAAATGCATGTGGGCTGTGTCCAGAGTCTATTAAACCTGATCCATGTCAGCAACATGACCAGATGCACAAGGACAGGGACAACACGGGAGGGGGGGGTGTCAGCACAGTGGCAGTTGAAATTGTCATGTATCGTCTTGATCTGCAACACAACCAGGAGGACTTTGTACAGGGACAGCAACTAGGCTTTAGAGCCTGGTATTCGGGAGGTGTGGGCCAAGACCTCATGTCCTCCTCAGTTTAAACGGAGCAGAAGACAAGGAAAATTTAGAGAGAGCATTCTTTAGATTAACAAGGATTTACAATGGAGAAGGCGAACTGTCCCTGCTCCCCTGGCACAATAATATAGCAGCGTAAAACCTTGGGGCTGAGTCAGTGGGGTCCAGTGACACTATGGCCCTATCTGTGGGAGGCCCCAGACAGGGTCCAACAGGCAGGAAGTCAATCCACCCACATTGCCAAGCATCAACCAAAGGGACACCCACCAACCATAACCACCCTGAAATGAGGTCTGAGTATTGCCAGCAGAGTTCACCCCAATTACACAATGGGCACAACAGAGAGACAACAACAAGCCAGTGAGTCTTTAGTAGACACTTGAAAGTTTTGCACTGAGTCTGCATTTCTAACCTTAAATGGCAGATCATTCCACAGTAGTGGAGCTCTATGAGAGAAAGCCCTGCCTCCGGCTGTTAGTTTAGAAATACTAGGTACAATTAGAAGGCCTGCATCTTGTAATCTAAGGTTACATGTAGGTATGTATTGCTGGATCATTTCAGCGAGGTAAGTGGGAGCAGGTCCATGTAATGCTTTATAGGTTAACAATAGAACCTTAAAAGCAGCCCTTGCCTTTACAGGCAACCAGTGTAAAGAGGCTAATACTGGATTAATGTGCCCAAATGTTTTAGTTCTAGTTAGCATTCTAGCAGCCATGCTCAGCACTAATTGAAGCTTATTTATTGATTTATCAGAGTAACTGGAGAGAACAGCATTGCAGTAATCTAATCTACATCTCCGGAAAAAAAATTAAGAGACCACTGCACTTTTTTCTTTCCTTTCCAAAAAAGTTGAAAAGGAAAATCTTGAGTGAGGAACAGAAGCGTTCATTTTGCAGTGGTCTCTAAATTTTAACCCTTCTGTTCCTCACTCAAAACCTTCCTTTTTGACTTTTTTAAAAAGGAAAGAAAAAGGTGCAGTGGTCTCTTAATTTTTTCCGGAGCTGTATGTTCATCAAGGGAGAGGTCATGTTTGAAGGTAACTCTGGTATATTTTGGGGCATCTCCATGTTTCATCGAAATATACAACTGTGTGTCATCAGCATAACAGTGAAAATTGACATTGTGATTCCAGATGACATCACCCAGCAGCATATATAGTGAAAAAATAATGAGCCCAAAACCAGGCGTTGAGGAACACCAAAACATGCCTTTGATTTGTCAGAGGATATGCCATCCATACATACGAACTGATATCTTTCAGATAAATAAGATTTAAACCAGGCTAGAATGTGTCCACGCAGCGCAATATGGGTTTCCAGTCTCTCTAAGAGTAGGGAGTGATCAATAGTGTCAAAAGCAGTACTAAGATCAAGAAGCAACAGAACGGATGCAGAACCTTTGTCTGAGGCCATTAGAAGGTCATTTGTTACCTTCACGAGTGCAGTCTCAGTGCTATGATGGGGTTTGAAACCGGACAGGAGCATTTCATAAATGTTATTTGTCATTTTTCAAAGATTTTTGAGAGGAACGGGAGGTTTGATATTGACCTATAATTGTTTTATATATCTGGATCCAGATTCGATTTTTTCAGAAGAGGATTTATTTCCATATTTTAGTTATTTTTACTAATGTATTAATGCACACTATACTATATTCATACTCAGTCCACTGTTCTTATTTGTTTTTACTTCCCTTATTCATTTTGTATTGATTGTTGCATCAACAACCAGAACAAATTCCTTGTTTGTTGTGAAACTTACTTGGCAATAAAAACTCTTTCTGATTCTGATTCTGAATTCAAACAAATATTGAACAATCAGAAAACATCTAGTTTTTCATTCATGTTTTTTTTTCAGTATGATTCAGAGGTTTAACCCTAACCCTAATTCATATGCCTTTATAGAAAACTTTATTGAGTCTTAGACTATCTTGATTTTTTTTAGATGGCTAGCAAGTTGTCCACTGACTAGCAGGTTGGCAACCTAGCCTACCTGGTTATCTGATAACAGATAGAGTGTATAAAGTTCACCTTAACTGCTTTTTGTTGCTAACAGAGCTACATCGTCTGTCAGCTAATTGTGCTTATGAATTGCTACTGTACAACCTTTAACTCTATATGGTTACAATTCTTGTACTTTACATAGCTCACTATTATATATCGGTTACACATCAATCATCATCATGTACCCGGTGAAGCCATATGACAATATGATCCAAGTTTCTTTCATAATTAAATTCTCCACCAGGATTGCATCTCCTAATGTAATATATTTAAGCTTGTTTGCTGGCATTCAACACTTTAACCTCACCAATGTATGTTGACTAGTAGTTGAAATCTTATTTACTTATTTAAATTTTACTTAGGTCCCAGTATAAACGCCGCCCCACAAGCACCTTGAACAAGCAAGTTGAAATCTCCATTGGCCCTCTTCTGTGTAAAAACAATGACTTATTTTATGTAAACACAATGTTACACAGGAAATTGTGCGTTATCCCATTCAAATCCAGCTTGTGAGTTGTGTGGCAAATCGAGCAGGGCTGAAATCAATGGGCCAATAGGATTCTCACTTCTTTCCAAGGGGGTTGAATTGAGCTGCATCAAATATTTGCTGCAAAGCCGATACTACGACATTTATGTAATTCCTTATTTTGTGTTAGCGGTAAGGGGACAGCCACAACACTAATCATGATACTTGCATGTGTGTTATCAGATTAATACCCATTTACACTACTTGCTGTTAGTGTGCATTGCAACTTACCTTTTAGGTTCATATAAATCCAAACTATAGTAAGTGCTGATGAAATTACCACATTCAATGACGAAAGTTTAATATTATAACACTGTTTACGAAAAAGTTGGGATGCTGCGTAAAATGTAAAGAAAAAAGTATATCATATATTCAATAGAAAATAGTACAAAAAAACATATCAAATGTTGAAACAAAAAATAAATAAAATGTTATTGTTTCTTGAAAAATATATGCACACTTTGAATTTGATGCCTGCAACACGTTTCAAAAAAGTTGGGACAGAGGCAACAAAAGACTGGAAAAGTTGTGTAATGCTAAAAAAAACCTTGAGTAATATCAAACAACTAAGTAAGTCAATAGGGAACAGGTCAGTAACATGATTGGGTATTAAAAGATCATTCCAGAGAGAATGGGTCTGTCAGAAGTGAGGATGGGGAGGGGTTTACCACACTGTGAAAGACTGTGTGGGCAAATAGTGCAACAATATAAAGATTAATGTTTCTCAATATAAAATTGCAAAGGGTTTGTATTATCTACGGTACATAATATCATTAAAAGATTCAGAGAATCTGGAGAAACCTCTATGAAAAGGACAAGGCTGAAAACCATATTGGATGACCATGATCTTCAGGCCCTTAGGCGGCACTGCATTTAAAAGCAGACAGAATTCTGTAGCGGACATCACTGCATGGGCTCAGGTCTTTGACAAATTCTAGTTAAACTCTACTATGCAAAGAAGATTAGATTAAATTAGCTTCAACTGTATTGTCATTGAACAGTAACAGTGAAGGCAAATGCAGTACAAATGGCAATACTAAATGTGCAATTAAGGCAAATAGAGGAGGGCATAAAATGTACAAGTATTAAGTATAGTGTATGTTACAAGTGGGATAATAGTTGTGCAGGTACAAATGGCATTCTAGCTGTGCAATCGAGGCAAATCGCAGGAGTAAGGTAGCATGAGCAACCGGGATGCAGAGATAGCAGCAGTGAGGTCCCTGAGGTAGACATGCGTATGTAACAACTAAAAATGCAAGCATGATGGCAATTCTAAATGTGCAAAGAGGCAAATTGAATGTGCAAGGTGCATGTGCAGCTGAAATGCCGGGAAAACAGCAGTGAGGTTCCCGAGGTAGAAACGCACCTGTAACAACTGGAAACTATTTTATCAGACTTTGCAATGTAATGTCAGAGTCCAGTAGTACAAAGGGGAAGTGCAACAAGGTCCCTGAGAGGTGGTGGGGTATGGTTAGTGAAGGGTCACAGAGTTCTCTTGGTCACAGAGTTCAGCAGGGTTACAGTAGATGGGAAGAAACTGTTCCTGAGCCTGCTGGTGCGGGAACGAAGAGACCTGACTGTATCACCTGCCTGATGGTAAGAGGGCAAACAGTTTGTTGCATGGATGTGAAGGGTCCCTGATGATCCCGCATGCCCTGCTTAGACATTGCTTGCGCTGGAGGTCTACGATGGCAGGAAGCTGGGCACCAGTGATGTGCTGGGCAGTTTTCACCACCCATTGCTGGAATTTGAATCTGTCTGGACACACACTCCATCGACCCACCTCAGTACCTGATTAGCCAATATTCGTTTGAATTCGGAAATCAAATATTGGAAGTCAAATATCAAATAACGAACCATTTTCTGTTAATCCGTTTATGACATAATTCGAACGGTACACGGACCATCGTGGCTAGATGGACGGGATAAAACTCCCATAAACTTCCTCAAGAGTACCTCAAGAATACCAAGAATAGAGCAGTGATTATTAATGATTTATTTATTGGAAAGGCATGCTTGTTCTAAATATTTCTACCTTAACGTGCATAACAATATGCCCAAAACAAAAACAAAAGTTTCAACACCCTCTCAGTTTTTACCAGCTCACACCCCTATAAAATCGACTTGTCCTAAATAAAATAAAAATACGATTATAGACTTGGAGATAGGCAGCCCTTATACGACGATCCCCAAATAAATTGTTCGCTGTGATGTCCACTAGGCTACGTTATCCTAGCTTAACAGTGAGACTTCCATATTCACCAGGTAAGATTCCAAAGCCACAGCTCATTGTTGAGGAAGTCACTCCAGCAGTGCGCCGACCTGGGAAATTGGATGGTGATTTCGGAGGATGGATAGGAAATGAGAAAAACTATGTTGCGATACATAATTCAATGTTTGTATTAAAATAGTTCGCCCGGTATAAATTACACAAGACTTGTGTCATTCAGGAGCTATCAGCGAAGATTTCACCGGACAGAGGAATTTCTATGGAATGTGTGAATGAGAGCCTATCTTACTTTCAATGTATTACAGAATCTATAGCCTGGCTGCTTAACGCGCACGCATGGTTTCGTTAACCAGCATGGTCTTTAAATTGCTCCGGTAAAACCAGGAGGGCAGAACGTTCTACCATTGACCACGACCAAAGAGTGGGAAAAAAAATGAACATGACAAGACAAGTTTTCCCCTTTACCACGCTTTTAACTGCCGTATGCTTACTCCTCTACGTTCTTCTCTATGGACATGTCTCTGAACCCTCAATCGGGTATGTATTCCACTCCAGCAAATTGTAATATTTTACTTATTAGCTTGTTGAGTAAATACTTGTTAATCACCTGGTTAATCAAAGGGCTGTTTAATCAATAAACAATTTGTTTTATAAGTTATTCAGCTGTTAAAATTTTGCGTGACATTTAAAATAATATTTATGTATATATAGGTAACATTTTCTCATAAGGGAACATAAACTACCATTAACGAATACAGTAGTTAACATGAACGAATGATGAACAATGACATGAACAAACAGTTAATAATGTTAACCCTTACTTTATTAATGATTTACAAATGCATTAACTAACAGTGTGTAGCGTCATTTGTTCATACTGACACAGGACATAAACTCATGTCGTTTTTTGCAGGAACACACAGTTTGTACTATAATTGTTTAATGTTGATGCAGGACATGCATTCATGTGGATAGTTGTTTGCATGACCAATAGGCTTAGTAATATACATTATTCATAAGATAATCAGATTTGTTATTATGATTACAGTGCGGTAACCATTATAAATTAGTTAGGCTGGGTACTTGCGTCTTCAAATAGGTGTGACGCACACAAAATGTATGTTCGCATTTGGGGTTATGTATTGTTTGTTTGAAATGGGGATACTTGTATTGAAGGACACTTTCTGCGGTTGGCCAGTAGAGGGCAGTGTGACGTGGTCGCGTTGCGTTCAGACTTACGACGATCTAAAAACATACGCGTTCTCGTAACTCTTGTAGGAAAAGCCATGTTTTCGTTCTCATAATTTATCCTGTTTTCCAGGTTGGTAAATTACAAAAGTACACTGGAAATTTCGATTCAGTTTGATAACTTGCTGGTTAAAGTGTATAGAGGGTTGGAAAAGCATAGTAAGTTTATAACTATGAACTAGACAGAAAACCCATGATGAATGTAAAATGCCATATGATGGTGGTGCCTTCCTTTGAAAAACCAAAAAAGGAATCAGGCAAGCCTAGTTCAGCCATCCCACGATTAGGAGGGATGAATGTTGTTGTCCCTGGCTGGTTTTGATAAACGGTTTTCTATGTGGCAGAATGTGTATTTAACCATTACGCTATTTAAACAGCAGGAATGCAACTTTTACCTCATCCATTACATTTTTGCTGAAATAACGTGGACAACAGAACGTTTATTAATGGAGTTAAAGTGTACTCTTGTACAAAGATTACTGTAGGTTAGGGTTGGCTAGTTAATAGCTATACAGTACCTATAATGAAAACAATGACTGCAATCACTCCATGGCTGGTTTGTTTCTTTAGAAAACCATAAAAATATAAAAGCGTCATGTAATACAATTATTTTTTTAAATATATGAGATTCAAGGTGTAACAGAGTGGATATGTTGTTGTGCGATGGCTGAGAAATACAGAGTGGATAAATATTCCTGAGACAAACATTGGAATGTCGAGAGGGCCATTGAACCGAGGTCAAAATATTGAAGGTCGTGGATGTTCCCACAAAAGTACACAGCTTGCTCGTACTCAGTTCAACTCTGTATAGTCTCCAAATGTAGCTTTTATCCCAGCCATTACATTTTTCCTGAAATAACGTGGGCAACAGAATGTTTATTAACGGAACTAAAGTGTACTCACTGTACAAAGATTACTGTAGATGGCTAGCTAATAGCTATACAGCCTACCAATAACAAAAACAATGACTCCAATCACTCTTTGGCTGTTTTGTTTCTTTAGAAAACAATAACAGTATAAAAGGGTCACGTTATAGAATTATCCTCTTAAATATATGAGATTCATGGTATTACAGAGTGCATATATATTGTTGAGTCATGGCTGAAAAGTACGGAGTGGATAAATATTTCTGAGACACAAAAATTGGAACGTCAGAGAGGGGAATCGAACTGGGGTCAAAAAATGAAAAAAGGGCAGGGATGTACCAACAAAACCACAGGGCTTGCTGGTAGTCAGTCCATCTCCGTATAGTCTCCAAATGCAACTTTGATTCCAGCCATTACATTTTTGCTGAAATAACATGGGCAACAAAATGTTCATTAATGGAACTAAAGTGTACGCTTGTGCAAAGATTACTGTAGATGGTCGTCCATACAATAACAGTTGAATAGCCAACCACTACGCTATGTGAATTATGAGGATATCGAAAGCATTGTGTGAAGCTCATATCACATAGTACGTAATACAAGTACATACTTCACGGACAATGGTGAAGTACCTACTGTTAAGAATATGGTAAGCTATTATGCCAGTATTGGGACTGATTGGGAAATACTACCTCGTCAGAAAATTTCTTCTCGACATTAGATTAGATTCAACTTTATTTTCATTGAACAAGTAGAAGTACAGTACAACGAAATGCAGTTAGCATCTAACCAGAAGTGCAAATAGAAGAGGGCAGAAAATGTACTAGTATTAAATATATGTGTATTACTAGTGGAATGTATAGGTGTGCAAGGGCAAATGGAGAACAATGGCAATACTAAATGTGCAATTAAGGCAAATAGAGGAGGGCAGAAAATTTACAAGTATTTAGTGTATGTTACAAGTGGGATAAATAGTTGTGCAAGTACAAATGGCAATTCTAAATGTGCACTGAAGGCAAGTTAAAAGTGCAAGGTGGCATGTGCAACTGAAATGCAGGGATGGCAGCAGTGAGGTTCCTGAGGTAGACACGTACCTGTAACAATTGGAAACTACCTTATCGGACTTTGAAAGGCAGTTTCAGAGTAGTACAAAGGGAGTTCCTCACTCAAAACCTTCCTTTTCAACTTTTTTGGAATGGAAAGAAAAAGGTGCAGTGGTCTCGTAATTTTTTCCGGAGCTGTATTAACAAAAAGGTAATACCACAGGTATTACAATGTAATTACAATAGAATAATGATTTATTGGTATAGGTTATTGCACATGTGGAAACACAAGAGGTAATTACAACACATCCTGTAGGATGTTATACCTAATTTGTAATTACACTTGATTTTTGTTTTAGTAATTACACAATGTCTTGTTACCCATGTAACAAAACACTGGAATTACACTTCTCTGCTTGTGAGTCTATCCATTCTTTGCATGTGTGACATTTGTCACTTACTTGAAGGCGTGGGATTCTAGTTTACACACCTCTCATGACTTATATAATTCTTGTGTCTAGGTTCTACGTCATATCTAAAGAGAGGACTTGGTCCATGTGGTTGAAACGCTTACACTCTCCCTCTGATGTGGATTTAAATACTAACACAACCAAGACAACTGCGGCTGAAAACTACACAGCAATCACTTCCGAAGATAAAAGTAAGTCTGTGACGCCACAACAAATAACTTTAAAAATAACTGGGAAACAGAAAAATAGAGCATCTGATCAACAAAGGGTAAGGGCTAACCCAACGGATCAGCCAAGTGTGGAACACAAGGAGACCCTCATGTTCCCTCTGAAGAAAGACAACCTCATTCAATATCCCAACTGGGATTTTGAAGATGTTTACATACGGGACAAGCTACCAAGAAAGACGGTAAGCATAGGTCTAACAGGCTTGCTTTGCAAATCACTCGCAAATATTTTACACAGGCACTGGGTTCATTTGCAAATCACAGAAGCAGAATTTCACTTTTTTCTAACTGGATGTTTGTTATCCCATGAGGAACTATAATCCAGGGTTCTGTTTTCTTTGCCATTCTTTTCCCCCTACTTGGTGATTTGTACTCGATAAGCATATGGAATTGTTTTAAGATGGAGTTATGGATAATTTCACATTTTATATGGAGTTTTAAGACCTATGTAGGTGTCTCCACAAAATATAATTACAGTGAAATTGGTCTAGACTGTTACTGTTTGGGAAAAAAAGCCTTGGCTAAACATCAGTCCACCGCTATTTAGGATGTTATCTTATAAGATAATGTTTTTACAGAAATAGTACTAAGCTTACCGTTTTTACCGTGATTAAGTTTCAAACAAAATTTATTTTATAAAGCCCTTTTTAAATCAGCAGTTGTCACAAAGTGCTGGCTAGGAAACACTTTCTAGCACGGTGGGAATCTAGGAAGAAACCTATAGAGGAGCCAGACTCTGATGAGTGGCCAGTCCTCATCTGGCTGTGCCTAGGGTACATGACCTTTTTTTTGGACCACATCTATAGCTTTGCATGTTTAGATGACTAGCATGTCAATATATGAAGGTGGGCTGTGTCCAGAGTCTTTAGGCAGAATCCAAATCAGCTGCAAAACCAGGTGGACAAGGACAGGGACAACCAGGTGTGCTGTTGCCAATGAAAGCAGGAATCATCAGGTAGCAAATAGAACTGCAATACAAACAGGAAGACTTCAGACAGGGACAGAAGTCAGGTAGTCCTGAGGTGTGGTCCAAAGGCTCAGGTCCTCCTAAGATTCAACAGGACAACAGAAAAAAAACAGAAATCAGTCCTTGAATCAAAAGGATACCTCAGCATATAATTCAGACTGACCCTAGTCCCCGTCACACAAACTAATGCAATGGGACTAAGACTGGACAGTCTGACCCCTGGCACAAAACTATTGAAGCATAAAACTA
>JACXGI010021259.1:0-10367 GCA_016801175.1 Esox masquinongy | reverse complement strand
TGGATACTCTCTACCTCCCCCTGTTGTTAAACGTCTGTAATGATCCATAGCTTCCCAGTCAGTCAGTTAGCCAGTGGTGCTTTAAATTGTAAATTCATGTCCCTTTGTCATTTCATTAGCCACACCTTACCAGTCTGACTCCTCTGTCTCCCTCTCTCTTTCTCTCATGCTGGGGGAGGATGTCTGGCATGGGATGAGGGGAACGAAGGAGGAGGAGGAAGAAGAGCTTTGGGTGTTTCTGATTGGCTCCAGCTGGGGTTGAAGGGCAGGGCTTCCACTGTAGAGCACTTCGGCCTCAGTAAGTGACATCTGCATTGACGAATCAGAACATGAGCTCTTCTCTGTCTCCACAGAGACCAACGAGTCATCGAGAGTGCGATCCCGGTGCAGGTGGGGGTGTGGCTTGGGGCGTGGCCATGACAGGATGTGGGTGTAGTCTCGTGTGAAGAGGAGGAAGAGGAGGGGGTTGAGGCATGAGGGAAGAGGCTGAAGGAGCAGCAGGACAGACTTTATCACCTCCTCCCCCAGGGAGAGCAGCCCCAGCAGTGAGCAGAGGGACAGGAAGGCCACAGGGATGTAGAGGAGGCCATTGGTGAAGATCAGCCAGGCCACGTGTTTCACCACGCTGCACTCCCACACCCCCCCACACTGCCCCCTCCGCAACTCCCAGGACAGACGGCTGTAGGAGCCAGTCACTATCAGCAGGCACAATGTGTTCACCATGATCAGACAGAGGGGGAAGCTCAGGGAGGACGGGGGAGGCAGAGGGGAGGGCTGGCAGAGAGGAGAGGAACCGTACTCCCCCACACTGAGCAAAGGAAGGGAGGCCAGGGTAAGGGAGAGGGTGAGGCAGAGAAGAGCGGACAAGCGCACGCTCCCGTGCGAGGGCGTCTTCCCGTAGGCCCGGGCACACGTCACACTCACTCCGCACTGCACAGCCGCCAGCGTCAGCAGCAACACGCTGGCCTCGGACGCAAACACCCACACCCAGCCTGTCACCTGGCAACCGGGGCCCGACTCCCAGCGGGCGCCATGGCGGCCGAACTCTCCAAGTGTCAGGGCATCTACCAGGGCCAGTGTGCATGTGCACACACCCGTGAGGAGGTTGGCGGCGCCCATGCAGGCGGTGGTGAAACGCAGCGGTGACAGGCAGCCTGCTGCGCTGAAGAGAGACAGCAACAGCAGAGAGTTCCCCAGCAGAGACACCACGGAGATGGACCACAGTCCCACACGGACCAACCAGCTGCCCAGCAGAGAGTCACATGGCCGGAAGGCACCTGGGCGGGCGGAAGTGACGGAGACACATTAAAAAGAGACATTTATATATTAGTCATTTAGCAGACAATCTTCACCAGAACATTTTCATACTGGCCCCCTTATGGGTATCCCTCCACAAACCTGGCAATAAAAACCCCATGCTCTTATCAAGGGAACTACAGGGGAACCAGATTAATCCTCTTCAACACCTGGTAAATGTGTGTATTAGTATGTGTGTTTACCTGCTAAAGGTGTGTATAGTTTGTGTGTTAACCTGATAAAGGTGTGTATTGATGTGAGTTTTCCTGGTAAAGGTATTTATCTGGTAAAGGTGTGTATTGGTGTGTGTTTACCTGGTAAAGGTGTGCACTGGACATTGGTCTGTAGTTTCGACTCCTCTATTTCCATCTGAAACTCTTCCAGGTCTGGATCATCTAACAAAACAACAGCGAGACAGACAGACAGGTTTGGCCTAGAATGTGTTTTACCTGGCCTAACTCAATGTTTCACTATTTCACATCACTCCTATCTCAATGTTCTCCTATCTCAGATCATTCCTAACTCAATGTTTCACTATCTCAGATCATTCCTATCTCAATGTTTTCCTATCTCGATTACTCCTATCTGAATATTCTCCTATCTCACATCACTCCTATCTCAATGTCTTTCTATCTCAGATTACTCCTATCTCAATGTTTTCCTATCTCAGGTCACTCCTATCTCAATGTTTTCCTCTCTCAGATCACTCCTATCTCAATGTTCTCCGATCTCAGATCACTCCTATCTCAATGTTCTCCTATCTCAGATAATCCCTATCTCAATGTTCTCCTATCTCAGATCATTCCTATCTCAATGTTTTCCTATCTCAGATTACTCCTATCTGTATGTTCTCCTATCTCAATGTTCTCCTATCTCAATGTTTTCCTATCTCAGATCACTCCTATCCCAATGTTTCACTATTTCATATCACTCCTATCTCAATATTTTCCTATCTCAGATCACTCCTATCTGTATGTTCTCCTATTTCAGATCATTCCTATCTCAATGTTTTACTATCTCAGATTACTTCTATCTGAATGTTCTCCTATCTCACATCACTCCTATCTCAATGTTTTCCTATTTCAGATTACTCCTATCTCAATGTTCTCCTATCTCAGATCATTCCTATCTCAATGTTCTCCTATCTCAGATCATTCCTATCTCAATGTTTTCCTATCTCAGATCACTCCTATCCCAATGTTTCACTATTTCATATCACTCCTATCTCAATATTTTCCTATCTCAGATCACTCCTATCTCAATGTTTTCCTATCTCAGTGTTCTCCTATCTCAGATCATTCCTATCTCAATGTTCTCCTATCTCAGATCATTCCTATCTCAATGTTTCCCTATCTCAGATTACTCCTATTTCAATGTTCTCCTATCTCACATCACTCCTATCTCAATGTTTTCCTATCTCACATCACTCCTATCTCAATGTTTTCCTATCTCAGATCACGCCTATCTCAATGTTTTCCTATCTCAAATCACTGCTATCTCAATGTTCTCCTATCTCAGATTACTCCTATCTCAATGTTCTCCAAAGGATCTGACCATCTTTAATAACCACTGTGATTATTTTAAACACTCAGCTATGAAAAGCCAACTGACATTTAAATTAATCAGGAGTCAGGCTTTATTGAACCCCAGGTCATCCGAATGTTTGTATATATTCATGAGCAATTGGCCTTAAAATGTAATTTACTCTTAAAATCTCCATCTAGCTCAGTCAGAAGAGGACTGCACCCCACCCTCAGAGTCTGGCTCCTCTCTAGGTTTCTTACTAGTTTCAAATCTTACTTGTTTGCTTAGCTACTTTGCATCATTTTCTTGTTCCTTGCCCTTTGGGGTTTCAGGCTGGGTATCTGTATAATGTAAAAAGGGGCTTTATAAAATGAATGTGATTTGAATATCAGCCTTGTTCACATGAGTGATATCTGAATTATATATACATATAAACAGTAGCTTGTTTGTTTTCAGTAGCTTGTGTTTTTTTTACTAAGTTGTTTTCCAAATTTTCTGTGTAATTGCAAGGCAACTTTTCTCACAGCATTGGCAGTGTGTGTTTGTGTGTTAGTGTGTGTAAGTGTGAGTGTTCTTACAGTGTGTGTGTATCTGGATAGGGTAAAGTGTGACAGTTTTCTTGTGCAGCTCTTCCTCCTCACTGCTCTGCTCAGTCTCCCATTGGCTGATGGACTTGTAGCTGTCACATGACCTGTATACACAGCACTGGTATGCATACGGCATCTCCACCACCCTGAGAGGGAGACAGACAGGTACCATTATTCACCTCCATAGTTACATAGCTAGTTACCTGTGTCAGATAATGAAAAAGTCAGAAAGGGAGAGAGACAAACAGACAGGCAGACAGACAAGCAGGCAGAAAGGCAGTGTAGCAGGTAAACAGACAGAAACAGACAGACAGGCAGACAGACAGGCAGGCAGGCAGACAGACAGACATGCAGACAGACAGGCAGGCAGAAAGACAGGCAGGCAGACAGGCAGGTAGACAGACAGACAGGCAGGTAGAGAGACAGGCAGAAAGACAGGCAGACAGGCAGGCAGACAGGCGGACAGACAGACAGACAGACAGACAGGCAGGCAGGCAGGCAGGCAGGCGGACAGACAGACAGGCAGACAGGCAGGCAGACAGACAGGCAGACAGACAGGTAGACAGGCAGACAGACAGACAGACAGATGACCCTCAAGCAGTGACATGTCCTAGATTCCTTAACGTTATAAAGCGGAATTACACTCCAGAGTTCTATCACACTGACAAGCTCAGTTTTGTCAGAAGCCACGCCAATAAACTAGACAGATATATGTACATACTGTAAATTAGAGCCAAAAGATTCTCTGGTGTATAATGACTATAGCTCCGGGGTAATGGGGTATATTTAGAAATCATCTACCGAGTACAGAGAGGGATGGGGGAGAGGGAGGGAACAGTAGGGATGGATGTGGTGTTGATGGTCTGTACATTCCAGGAATTTGGGATACTGTGATTGACAGGTGGAATTACCCCCAGCCATTTCACAGATGACTATTTCTGTTGCTGTTGGGACGAGTCAGGAGACAGCCTGGTTTGATTGGCATGTTTGGAAGTCAGAGTTTGAAAGAAGGAGGAGGGGTTTGAGGGGGGTGGTGTCACAGTTTTCAGTATTAAACACCTAGAAGTCAGAGTGACATCAACGTTTTGAGTTATTAATAGCTGTGTGTGTATATGATAAAGGCTTTGTTTTCTTTACTGTGTCAATCTTGCTAATCTGCCGATATAAAGCATTCATGTATTGCATTGAATATGACTTTTGCAATACAGTGTAATATCAGAAGATCCCGGAAAATAAAAAAGTTATGAAAATGTTTGTAGTACCCTAACAGTTTGAGATAATAATTCATATATTCCAAACAGTAAACAGAGTTTTCATGCTGACAACCCACATAAGAATTTGTATAGGGCCGCCCAAAATGTTTTTCTTCCAAAGTTGTCCTGTCATAAAAATTAATGCCAGAAACTAATGGTAGCATTTGTGGTTTTGCAATATGATGCACACAGGCTTCCATAGTTTTGCTTAATGATGCACACAGACTTCAGTAGAGGAAGCCTGTGTGCATCATATTTAAGGTTAACAGTAAAGGATAGTTGATGTAAATATGACTAACTTAGAAGAAAAGCTGAATTTCAAAATTATTCATAATAATATTACAAATATTTGTCTTGTATCATAGGTATATTTGCTGAATTATCCATGGTGTGACCTCAAAGTGATTTCAGATGTTAGCTTAGTGGAATTAACTAAAGATGACTTCAGTGTACAGCAGTAGGACATCCTTTATAACTATAATTGACAGTACTTCATGAATGGGAAGGGTTATGGATCAGAGGGGCGGATATCTTTATGGGTCAAACTTTAGGGGTTAAGGGTCAGAGGTTAATAGTTAGGGTCATCAGACCTCAGACGGGGGAAGTGTTCAGGGCTGAAGTCTTCGTAAAGCTCCATGTTTCCTCTCAGCTTCAGATGGGTCAGGCCCCCTAGACCACCCACAGGAAGTGACATCAGACTGTTCTCACTTAGGTCCCTGCAGACAGAGAAGTATTGTGGAAAATGCTTTTGAAAGCTGTGAAATTTTCAAATATGAAATCTGGTTCTTGTTAGTGACATGAAATAAAATGTTGTGCTGCCTGTGTTTTGACAGGCAAGGGAATGTTTCTGTAACACTGTACACACCCAGGCAACACAGGCATCTCCATGACATCACACTGTAATCTGTCTGTTGTAGTGGACCATAATGACATCACACTGTAATCTGCCTGTTGTGGTGGACCATAATGACATCACACTGTAATCTGTCTCTTGTGGTGGACCATAATGACATCACACTGTAATCTGCCTGTTGTGGTGGACCATAATGACATCACACTGTAATCTGTCTCTTGTGGTGGACCATAATGACATCACACTGTAATCTGACTGTTGTGGTGGACCATAATGACATCACACTTTAATCTGTCTCTTGTGGTGGACCATAATGACATTACACTGTAATCTGTCTGTTGTGGTGGACCATAATGACATCGCACTGTAATCTGTCTGTTGTGGTGGACCATTTTTGCACCATGGAGAGATTCCATATTATCCACAGCTAATCCAATAAAGCATCCAGTTTAGCCAGATAGCCTGGTGATCAAAGTGTTGGGATAGTAAATGAAAGTTTACTGGTTTGAGTTGGAAAGGTACAAAATCTATCAATGAGCAAAGCACTTAACACTAATTTCTCCAGGGTTGCCGTCAATAATAACTGATCATATGCATTGATCCCACAATGAGAATACTGTAAACTAGCAGCAATCTGTATTACTGTATTAGTATTACTGATATAGTAGCAATCTGGGTAGTATTACTGAACATTTAGATATGGCAATTATAGCAGTTATATACACAACAGTGTGTACTAGCAGCAATTGGTAGAGTTACTGAATATTATAGAAACATATGAGTGCAATAAGCTTATGAATGGTGGCATAGCACACTACTACGTAGTGAGAATTAAGAATTTACACAGAGCAAAAAAATATATAGCAAGAGGATAAAGCAATAATAAACTTAACACTATACATAGCAGCAGTTTAAAAAGAGTACTGTAAACTAGCAGCAATATTGGTAGTAGTGTTGAATATTGTAGATTTGGCAAGTATGGCAGTAATATACATAAAAAATGTAAACTAGCATCTGTGAGCTACTGGTGGTGAAGTTGGCACTGGAGGAGTGGTGACACTGGCTAGAGGACGCCCGGAAGCCGTTCACAGTCCTGACCGACCATCGGAAGTTAGAACACATCAGGGCTGGGTGGTGCCTCAACTCCCGCCAGGCCAGATTGACCCTGTTCTTTGAGTGCTTCCAGTTCACACTGACATACTGCCCAGGTACGAAGAATGTCAGGGCGAACGCACTTTCCCGCCTTCACCGGGGGGCAGAACTGCCAAAGGACAATCCCATCCTGCCCCCACCCCAGCGACAAGACACCCATTCATACGGACCCTGGAGGCGCTCCGGGAGAAGTATTGGCCTGGCATTGGAAGGACTGTGCAGCACTACATCCTGTCTTGCATCGTGTGTGCACAGTAGAAGGCGCCACGGACAGCTCCAGCAGGCAAGCTCCACCAACTACCAGTACCTCAGCGACCCTGGTCCCACCTCTCAGTGGAATTCGTCACGGACCAGCCACCGTCAGATGGGAACACCATCATTGCTGTGGTAGTGGATCGGTTTTCCAAGATGGTCTGGTTCGTTCCACTACCCGAATTCCCCTCTGCACTCCAGTTTGTTGAGGTGCTGTTTGAGCAGGTTTTCCAGCTGTATGGACTTCCGGAGGACATCGTCCTGCTGCCGGCAGGAGATGATGGCAGCAGCGTACCCCACCGACACACCTGCTCCTTATTACTGATTATGTTATCTATTTAAAGCTGCACTAGGTAGGATTATCAGTAAAAAAAAATAAAAAAATTATAGCATTTGGCAATTAGTCACTGTTCAAAGAGAAGGCCCAATAGAGAAGGTTCAGAATAGTAATATGAAAAATAGAATTACCTGTTCCAAAAAAAACTAACTCAGAGTTATTATTAGCCTCGCTAACATTAGCTTAGGGTTCCTGGTTGCTAGCTATAGAGAGCTAGTCCTCTTTCTCTTCTTTGCAGTTGTTGTAGTGTATGCTGTAGTAGACAAGGGAGGAATTGGCAGTTTGTCATCCTGGTCTCTAGCTGCCATTATAGTTTCTTACAGTAAGCGAACTTCGCTCCCAGTGGCGTACTTATGCTATATGTATCTTCCAGGTAAAAGGCGCTTTCTCAAAATAAGCCAAGGAGGAAGGCCTATAAGAGGTGATTGGCTGGAATGGGATTGGCTGGAACAGAATTGTCTGGAAAGTAGTGGCACGCTTGAAAAATGATAAATTGACGTTCCACTGGCACTGAGCTGTCTGTGTTCCTAGACAACTGTTAGAGGGCCTCATTAGCTTATCCAACATGTTTGTAAAGGACAAAACATTTGTTTTTTATTGAAAATAGGGGACAAAACTTTTGTTTTTTACTTGTTTTCACCTGCACCTCAGGGGTTATTATGTTCCTGTTCATTGAGACCGTGTAGTGCAGCCCTTGCATTTATTAGAGATAAAGTTTAAAAACGTTGTTCTTCATGTTGGTGTCATTTTGTTGTTTTCATTTTTGCCTCTCCTTTACACACTCGATAACCTCGCACCTCACAGCTCTGTCACATGGATGACAGTGTCCTCTTTATGTACTAATTGCAACCAACAGTTTCAAGAAACAGATCTCTGCGTTTTTGTTCAGAATGTTGCAAACCCGATGCGGTTGCTAAGTTAGAATCATACCCTCTACCAAGGGTTGGTAATTGTGTGGATCGTGTTGGGGCTGCTAAATATATTAGCAACTTAGATCTGCTGAAAGGATATTGGCAGGTCCCTCTAATGGAACATGCCAAAGACCTGTCTTCTTAACTTGTTTTCCCTTCAGGATACAAAGGATTGCTATGTTTTCCCTCCACTTTTCAAAGGACTGCTACGTGGTTGGGAAGATAGATGCATATTTAGTTGATATGGTTACTATGTTTGGTCGGTTTATATGTTTAGTGCCACACAGCCCGAACAAGTCCAGCACATCATCAGCACATCAAAACTGTTCTGAAATTTAATGTGCCAACTTGACTGTTAATCTGTCACAGAGTTAAATCGCCCTAAATACAATGAAGTGTCTGGGAAATGTGATCATTCAAGGAAAATTCTAGTCAAATCTTGAGGCTATCAATTATCTTCCTATGCCAACTTCTCCCTAGGAAATGCATCCATGAGCAATGGCTGGTTACTCTTGTTGTCTATATCATTATAATCTTCTTCTGGTTAATCTTGTTGCCTATACCATCATTATAATCTTCTTCTGGTTACTCTTGTTGTCTATATCATAATAATTTTCTTCTGGTTACTCTTGTTGTCTATATCATTATAATCTTCTTCTGGTTACTCTTGTTGTCTATATCATAATAATCTTCTTCTGGTTACTCTTGTTGTCTATATCATGATAATCTTCTTCTGGTTACTCTTGTTGTCTATTACATAATAATCTTCTTCTGGTTACTCTTGTTGTCTATACCCATCATTATAATCTTCTTCTGGTTACTCTTGTTGTCTATACCTATCATAATAATCTTCTTCTGGTTACTCTTGTTGTCTATATCATTATAATTTTCTTCTGGTTACTCTTGTTGTCTATACTCATCATTATAATCTTCTTCTGGTTACTCTTGTTGTCTATATCATTATAATTTTCTTCTGGTTACTCTTGTTGTCTATATCATTATAATTTTCTTCTGGTTACTCTTGTTGTCTATACTCATCATTATAATCTTCTTCTGGTTACTCTTGTTGTCTATACCCATCATTCTAATTTTCTTCTGGTTTCTCTTGTTTTCTATACCCATCATTATAATCTTCTGTTGCTGCAGAGGACTTGCTCCACAAACAGCAGAATCCTTCAGTTAAGTCGTATTTTGGCAGATGTTTTCCTTGAAATCAGGCAGGGAGATTTCTGTGTTTTAGCCAGAAAGACCTGGCACATTTGGTATGTTTTACCGGAAGAGATGTGGAGACGTTCGATTTGTTTTGGTTATGCATCCCAAGGCAACAAATATACTGAAATTTCCTTGAGTTTAAAACATGTACGTAAACTTCTGCATTTTAGTCACCTACTTAGTTCTAAATTTGAAAAACAAAGACATAGACAGCCATGTTTATTTTGGTGAAGGCAATGCAGTTTTGTAGAGACTAGGGTTGAATGGCCTCTTCTATTTGCACTTCTGGTTAGATGCTAACTGCATTTCGTTGTACTTGTTCAATGACAATAAAGTTGAGTCTAATCTAATCTAATGGAGGTTACTGGGATAACAAGATTTACCAGGATTTCTGCCCTAAACTCACTCCCTTTCGCTGGTGCAGAAACACTTGAGAAACTGGTAAATTATGAATCCTTAATTGTATGAACAGTGTGAGAAACAATGCAACAGCAAATGCAATGTCCAAATATGTCTTCCTTATTGCCATCTTCCATTTGCCATCAGTTAGCCAGGAAATTCCAAGTTTGAAAATGTGTGTTTTATTGACAGGGCAAACATATGAGGACACAAATCACATAGTAGACAATCTGTTGGCTCAACAGTGCTACTGGGGCCTAAAATCCCAGGATGCATCTTTTGGTTGCTGAAATTATTTTTTTTGTTTAATTGTGTGTGTACTTACAGTTTGGTGAGGGATTGAAGAGAAATGAATGTATCAGGGTGAATCCACTCAATACAGTTGAAGCTAAGGTCTCTGAGGAGGATAGACAGAGAAAGAGGGCTAATCAGGTAATCAGTCATGTTGTGGGGTTATAACGGTGATCAGTTCAGCGATAGCGTGGTGATGTACCAGTGATAGTGTGGTGATGTACCAGTGATAGTGTGGCGATGTACCAGTGATAGTGTGGTGATGTACCAGTGATAGTGTGGTGATGTACCAGTGATAGT